>CM071568.1:1910548-2174466 GCA_036426205.1 Ascaphus truei | reverse complement strand
GAGAGAGAGAGAGAGGTGGAGAGGAGAGAGAGAGAGGTGGAGAGGAGAGAGAGAGAGAGGTGGAGAGGAGAGAGAGAGAGAGAGAGAGAGGGGTGGAGAGGAGAGAAGAGAGGGAGAGGAAGAGAGGTGGAGAGGAGAGAAGAGAGGGAGAGAGGTGGAGAGGAGAGAAGAGAGGGGGAGAGGTGGAGAGAAGAGAGGGAGAGAGGTGGGGAGGAGAGAAGAGAGGGAGAGAGGAGGAGAGAAGAGAGGGGGAGAGGTGGAGAGGAGAGAAGAGAGGGAGAGAGGTGGAGAGAAGAGAGGAAGAGAGGAGGAGAGAAGAGAGGGAGAGAGGTGGAGAGGAGAGAAGAGAGAGAGGTGGAGAGGAGAGAATAGAGAGAGAGGTGGAGAGGAGAGAAGAGAGAGAGAGGTGGAGAGGAGAGAAGAGAGAGAGAGGTGGAGAGGAAGGAGAGAGAGGTGGAAAGGAGAGAAGAGAGAGAGAGGTGGAGAGGAAGGAGAGAGAGAGGTGGAGAGGAAGGAGAGAGAGAGGTGGAGAGGAAGGAGAGAGAGAGGTGGAGAGGAGAGAGAGAGGTGGAGAGGAAAGAGAGGGAGGTGGAGAGAGACAGTTACAGGGAGAGAAAATATCAACACAGCTGAGAACCCCGATACAGATAGAACCCGTTTTACTCTTGTTCACAAGTTCAAACCCTTAGGGGCGACTCAGGGACACTGAGTTGCTTAAACAAACCTCTCCCCCCTGTAACTCCTCTCCCCCCTGTAACTCCTCTCCTCCATGTAACTCCTCTCCCCCTTGTAACTCCTCTCCCCACTGTAACTCCTCTCCCCCCTGTAACTCCTCTCCCCCCTGTAACTCCTCTCCCCCCTGTAACGCCTCTCCCCCCTGTAACTCCTCTCCCCCCTGTAACTCCTCTCCCCCCTGTAACGCCTCTCCCCCCTGTAACGCCTCTCCCCCCTGTAACTCCTCTCCTAGAGTTCGGTTTCCTAATTCCACTCACGGGTAACACGTTTTTGAGGATTTTTTTCCCCCCAAATCTCATGATGACATGGAAGTTATTCAGCAGAACTACATTTCATTAACCCCAGTGCTGCCAGAGAGGCATACAGATGGGAAGAAAACTCCCATTGAAAGCACTGAAATTCTTGGTATAAATGTCTGTGAATTTACTGTACTGTATTGGCATTATATAATGGGACACGCACCCTTGCAACTTTTAATGGGTGGCAAAACGTTTTTGCAAAACTTGCATTTTTTGCTAAATCTTTCCAGAAATAAAAAGGGGCAAAATGTTCCCGATTCGTTATCGGGGAAAAATTGGCACATCTCCGATCTTTCTTGGGTTTTGCCCCAGTTTTGAAGCCTATAAGTTCTTTACCTCCCTGTGCCCTCAACATCAATTATTGCAATGTCTTGTATATAATGTATACCCTGCTCATTATGTAGCTGTATTTGTAAACATGTATTATTTATCTTAACTCTGTGCCCAGGACATACTTGAAAACGAGAGGTAACTCTCAATGTATTACTTCCTGGTAAAACATTTTATAAATAAATAATCAAACATTAGAATGTAAGCTCTACGCGCGAGAAGGGTGTGAGGGGGAAACCACAGACTTTTAGCCGACACAAAGGTTGGGCCTTCTAGGTCTGAACCCCGGCGTTCGTTGGCTTAAATGAGTGAGATTTGGGGTTTTAGGTGAAAAAAAAATTGAAAAATGCTGATTTTTAGCAGTCGTCTTTAAGACGAGTTATGCTAAAAATCAGTGTAACACACACACAATCAGTAAGAGTTGGCAGCTGCTGTGCGCACAGCACTGTACACACTGTCAGCACGGCAAAATAATATCATAAACAGCTGGCGTTTTACGATCTCTGGCACCGTTGGGGAATACACAATTGAAACCCTTCATACCCAGCGCGGTTTTCTTCAGGAATTCACAATTATGGTTGGCATCTGGAGCTACATTACGAGCGCAGACTGATCATGTGCCCCTTCTTAAATTAGTTTGGGAGATTTAAAGCTGCAGTCCCACTTACTGGACACAAAATATTTAGTAGGATGAAATCCCCCTGAAAATGCCATGTATATGGGATAGAATAAGATGGCAGATAAAATCAGATTAAAGAAGCAGTCCGCACTTAAAATAAATAAATATATATATATAAATAATTTTGTTTTAATATATGCAGCCTTTGTTTTCCTTTATGGAAAACGAATTGCTTAAGTTGGTGATCGATTTGTTCTTCCGTGGTTGATCAGCAAAGATCCTGCTTCCCGGGGTTCACTAAATGGCTGCCTTTCAGCTTCCATCAATCCTTCAATCAGTGTAACTCGGCAGCTACAATGTATTCTAATATTGCTACAGTAACGTGATCTATTGTTACAGTTTGCAGCTCACACTGCTGGGAATATTGGCAACAAATTATCACAAACAGCAAAGTGTTACAAAGATCTTGCACTGCTGGGGAAGTGCGCTAATGCCTGCTATAGAAATCCAAGGATACTCAGTATATTAAAACTCATTAAAAATGGCATTAAGAGTTGAATTTTATTTTCTTTTTCATATGATCTGATACACCAGAACTGATTTAAAAAAATAATAATGTAAATGTTGAATACTACATGGATTGCGTCTTTAAGCTTTATCGCCAGTCTGATGATATAATTAACCTCACTTAGAAGAAAGAGCCAATAAACAGTGATAAGGCCACCAGGGGATTCTGGGACAGGAAAAAGCAACCGTGTCGCATTGATACAAAAGCAATCCTTAAAACAATGTCACTAGATCTTAAGGTTCTACTTAGAATTTTGAAATTCTCTGGATATTTAAACATCGCAATGTAAAACACAGTCTATGGAAACAGCCATTTCTGTGATTGTCTGCAGTTCCCTGTAAATATATATATATTATTATTATTGCCAGAATTATCCTTCCTGACTTTAGCTGATGTAAACGTCGCCAATAGAGATTTTATAGCATTTTTATTACAGTCCGGAACGCGCTCCTGTTTTTTGGGGTTTTTTTTTTTTAACGTTGCCATTTTACTGTTAGATTGTTTTCTTAGCGGAGGAGAAATGGAACACCCCTTCAGAAATGAGAAGAATGGAATGTTCCATAAACACCTCTCTACCGAAATTTACATCTCCGCCCTCACTGCGTGCCTACCCCCATCTCTGGGTCACGGCACCTGCCAATTGGGGGTTGTCCTTCTCTGAACGTTCTAATTGCAGCCTGAGATGACCCAGCCTGGGGAATGGCTGCAGCTGATTGGCTGGTGATAAAGCAGGGGAATTGCGGCAGGTGTATGGTTTCCCCTGATATGAGGTTTGACAAGAAAAGGGATCCTATAACTCAGGCATACAGCCATACGACATATAACTGAGCCAGTCCTGATTTCTCAGATTGTGGAGACCCCGGTGTACATGTTGAGAATTCGCAAAGAAGCAGATCTCATAGCAGCTGGCCGCCGCCGCCCAGCACGAGTTCCTGCAGAGGACAGCTCAGTGATGATGCAAACAAGGGTTTCATGCTGGGGACAATCCATTTTTCTGCTGATCTTTGAGGCCTATTTCGTCCGGAGTCAACAGGAAGCAACATTGTATTGTATTGTATGTCTTTATTTATAAAGCGCCAAAAGTGTACTCAGCGCTTCACAAAGAATACAGTACAAGGAATTATAATAATACAATAAGTGCAGCAAAATCAGACCATAGGAAAGGAAATCCCTGCCTCAAAGAGCTTACAATCTAAGAGGTTTAATGGGAAACTCTTTGACAAAGCGCTTCGTCGTGAAACGCGTTAGAGGATCCGCCAGAGCTCCACTGTTATGCTCCAATAAATCTTCATAGCCACATTTCCAGCCTTTGCATTCTTTCATCTTGGCGGTGCACCGTTTCTTTCTCCTGTGGGAGGAGTGTTGTCGTGTCCAGTGTTGCTTGCGGTAGCACGCCGGGTTGCTGAACCAGCTGAGCAGTTCAGACACCGCCGGATACAGACCACCCACCAGGACGGAAGAATCGCCTGGGGTAAAATGTAAGGAAGGTCAGTGTTAAATGAAAAGGTTAATACCATTTACAGGGGAAGAGGTGGCAGGGAGGCATGAGTGAGATCAGGTGTGTATGTCTGGCTTCAGGCTTAGGGGAGATCCCCAGCAGCAGGAAGGAGTAGATAGAGGGTGTGAATAGAGGATTTGTGTGGGTGTTTTTTATCGACTGGTAAAGAAGCTGTTGGGAGAGAGGTGTATAAATAATGGTGCAGTGGGGAGTGGGGAAGTTGGAGAGAACAGAGACGTTCACAAAGGAGTAAGAAAACAGTAAACAGAAAAAGCAATAGGGAGGGCATAGTGAGATGCAGGAGGAGAGAGTTCCAAGGTACTGGAGGATAAAAGTGTACAAATAAATCACAGATGTTAAAAGTTAATGTCTCACAGTGGCAAAGTAGTAATGCAGAGTCCAGATCTTCCTCCAATCTTCACCTCCAATTTCAACTCCAAAATTAACTCTTGTAGACACTTTTGATGTGACGCTTTTGATGTTACACAGCCTTATGGCACACAGCCATGCTACAGTGACCTAAGTACCCTATTCACATGCATTTGACTAACACTTAAAGCTGCAGTTCAGTGAATATCCTGCATGTGTGGGTTTTTTTAATAAATCAGTTCTGTAGTAAGAAAAAATACTTTTAGCATTTTCTGTTTTAAAAAAAACAACTTTAAAAGACCAATTTTCTTGTATTCTATTTTAACAGCCATTTGCTAAGGCACTGCCCCTTCATGTCCTGTCACAAGCTTGTGTCCTGTCACAAGCCCTGGCACACCCCTTTTTCAGCACTGCCCTCCCTCTTGCACATGTCAGTGCAGGAGTGCTCATGAATATTCATGAGCTTCCACTGACAGACAAGCAGAATATAAACAGATCCCTTCACTAATTATGTCACCAAATTTCGACCTATCAATACATGGAGAACAAATTGACCTGCAGCTATACAGTTCTTTAGGTAATTAGAGATTGCCCACATAAAACTATTGAAGTAAAAAAATTAATTAAAAAAAAAAAAAAAAAAGACTGAACTGCAGCTTTAAGGGAGGGGTTTGTCTAATCAACTCAGACATACAAAATAGTTAATTAGATTATCATTTCCCTCTCAATTGTACATGGTACAAAAACAGTCACAACTCATCAGAAACTGGGTTAGGGGGACTCCTAAAAAACTAGGTTCTGGGCGCTGCCGAATCGAGTTTACCTAGGATGTCTTCCATGATTAGTTCGTCTCACAAGAACCACTGTGACTCAGGATGATAGCCATTTCGGGTCTTGTCTTTGCTGCGCCAATCAAAGGACGAGGGCGCGTCAGAGATGGACCAAATCAGGGCCATGGGCGAGGACAACACATCAAGACAGCCCACAGGGCTGGGCTTAAGGTGACTGGGAAATAGAAACTGACCAAAGGGAATCGAGCCAACAGGGCTAGAACCCAGGCTCCAGTTCCGATTTTCAACTCCATAACGCCCACAGAGATAGGCGCCTCACTGTCGGGGTTAAAAAAAAAATCCAAAATTTTTGGAGTATGTGCTCCCCCAACATGAGTCTGCACCCTTCCCTACTTCTCCACTGTCTCCATGTACCGCACCTGAACCCAAACAAAAGCAAGCCCAGGTACTCATTGTGTTCTGGCCTCGCTAAGTGAATTATGGGCCCAACACACAATGAAGCCCACAAAATACATACAGCAATCCCAAACATACCTTTATATGGGTAATATACCAAATGGGGTTGGCAGCCATTGTGGCTGCATGCATATGACCCTTTCAACCTGTTACATAGATTTCTATCTTGACAAGTTAGGGCAACCAGCAGGTTTAACCTTTAATATGCAATTCCAGGCTCCCCCTATAGGAAATGGAACACCCCTTCAGAAATGAGAATAGAAAGTTCCATAAACACCTCTCTGCCAGAATGGACTAATCTACACTCACCCCACCCCCGGGTCATGGCATCTTCCAATTGGGGGGAGGTCACAAACGGCACACCTGTGAGCACGTGACTTGTATATGTGACAAGGGTTAATACACATCTAGCTGACCCACTTTTCTCCCCTGAAGAGTCCCACAAATGAGTAATATCTCCCCTCAATCCGTCACAAATATAACCTTAAATCGCTGACACCACCAAGGATAAAGAAAAGTCTCATCGCTAGGGGTCCTTGGTCCCCGTTTACCAAGAAAAATATGTAATTAACATTAAAAAAAACTATTGTAGCAAAATGTGTCTGAAAATACACAGTGCAAAACAAATGTGAAAACTTCAATTAGAGCCCAAAGCAGTAAGTGTTATATTTAAGATTTAATATACAAAAGTACAATAGAAGTAAAATGCTTAGTTATAGAAAAATAAGGCTACAAGAAACATACAGTACAATATAATTATAATAATAATAGCATGTTCTAGTTTTATGTAGCGCTTTACAGAGACATTTTGCAGGCACAGTCCCTGCCCCGTGGAGCTCACAATCTATGTTTTTGGGGCCACAAGGAGCCGACACTGGGAATTGAACCAGGTTCTCCTGCTTCGGACTCGATGCCAGTCAGTTTCTTTACTCACTGAGCCGCTCCTTCTCCTAATATGTGCAGACTGGTTCGTCAAGATAACGGGATAAACAAACAGAAATTCATAACATATATTACCACACATATTAGGTTTATCAAAGGGTTTCGAGTTGAAAATGAGAATTTATGTGTCAAAGCATTGACACTCCTTTGATTGATTTCTAAATTCATATCCCAAATGCATGTTTTTTATCCTAAACCCCCTTGTATTGAGAACAGAATACGCCCACCTTCTGGGGCATGTCCTTAACCACTTGTTACTGCAGCGGACAGCCCAGTCCAGGGCTAACGCACATAAGGGTGTCACGCAGAGGATGACTAGTCCCTGCAGCAATGGCCTGGTGATGCCGAGCAGTTGTCTGCTATCCGGGCTCCCTTCCTGATAAAAGTTTGAATGTAGAGCCCTGAGCACAGCTCAACAGTACCCACAGGTGAAAGCAGAAATCCTGGTCTGTGTGGGGTTAACCACTGAAGCATCCTACCAGCATTTCAGAGCAGAGACACTTGACACTGAAAGCTGCCCCCATGAGCCTTCACCCCAGTGCCCAACTGATTTGTGCCCGGGTGGGCACGACTCGTGGAGTCCAAGTGGGTAAGGAAGGACTGGATAATCCTTGAGCAGTCCAGTACATAGGTAGTACCCTCACAAGCTTGTTGGGGGCTTCAGCTATGACATGTACAAACTCTCTCTGTGGCTGTGCCATTAGTAGAACACTTCCTGGAAGCGGAGGACTTTTCCAATGTGTTAGCAGCCTCTCAGAAAGGTCCCCAGGACTGGCCTCGGCCTAACCGGAGATCCAGGAAAAGGTCCTTTAAATGCAATCCATAAAAAGAAAATGAATGGGAGACAGAAAATCACCATGACTGTTCTTTGTCATACTAAGATGTGGCCAGTTTTACACCCATCCTACATGAGCCTCCACAGTGAACAAAGGAGGCATAGAGATATGGACGACCCCCGCATGGACTGTGCCATTGTAAGTGCTTTTGCCTCTGGTCAACAAAATTAGGACCAAGTGCATGTTTTAATCTATTGATCTATAAATGGACTAACAGACCCGTGGTCAAATAGGATCTTGTATTGCCAGACCTGTTGAAACCAGAGAACCTACAGTATATAATGACTGTCTTACTGAACTGCTAAAGTGACTTTGTAGGTTGGAGGGAGGTTAGTGACGATAACGGCTGGGTCGGGTAGCAGTTTGGTTACCTAACCCTATTCTCATTGAAAGGGATTAGCCATAGTTTGTACTGTAGCTCTCGTGGAAACATGTTTTACTGCCCCCAGGAAGGTAGCAGGAGGAAACCGGAGGTAAAAAACCCAAGCGAAATCTTCCCTTTCTCCACTGAATCTTACCCACAGACATTGCAACCCCAGGAAATGCCAAAGCGAAGGAGTCAGGTAAACAAATCTGGCTTTCCTCTGCAACAAGCACACGAGGAAGGAGCAGCTTCAGATAAAGTAGTTAAGCCTCAGCATTCCCATGTCCCCATACTTGTGTGTAATTTGTGTATTTTGCCAGTTGCTTGCTGAAAGGACTGGAGGTATATGGCAGGTCCTCTGCTGCAGAAGATATCGATTCAGAAAGTTATTTTCTCTGCCACCCTCAAGCACAATATGCAGTTCTCAACACTTCATACCTGAAGAAGGGGTGCTGACCCCCAAAATATTGTGCTTCGTTCACATCTTGTCTTCTGTAATAAAGACCAGCATTGTGCTGTATTGAACGGTATATTGTGTATTTGAGGCACTATAGCCATTTGTCACTATGCTCTATGGGTTGCATAGCGCACCTGTTCCCTTCCAGAAGCTGATGGACTGTGTGTTGCAACCACATTGGAAGTATGCAGCCGTGTACTTTGATGATATTGTCCTTTGTAGCCGGAATTGCCCGTCACCTAAATAGGTTGAAGGCTGCTTAAAGATCCTTGTGGGAAGCTGGATTACCCATCAATCCAAAGTGTGCCCTAGAAAAGAATGAGATAAAGTCCTGTACTTATACATTATTTACTGGGTCAAGGCCAGGTTAAACGCATTGCCAGTAAGGTGCGTGCCCCTCTGGAAACATCAGGTTCCTAGGAATATTATTGACACTTTATTCCCGATTTTTATACTCTAACCGCTAAATTGACTGATTTGGCAAAAGTATTCTAGTAGTATGGACTACAGATGGTCAGCATTCACCTATAGAGGTAAAGAAGTGGCTGTGTGAGGCCCCAGCTTTGGAAAGTCCAGATTCCAGAGGACATTTACACACTCTATACAGATGCCTCAGAGTTGGGCTGGTCCCATCACAGTACATTGACATGGTACTGTACAAAACCATAAAGCGGTTGGTGGTTGAAAGCCTTAGGTACTACCTTGGAAGAGTCCTGTTCAGCCGGGGTACAGACCATGCTCCATTATCCTGGCCTAACACCATGAGTGATGGGAACTTCAGAATACCCCAGTGGTATAGCGACCTCCAGCCATTTCCTTTTAAGATCTGATGCCATCCTGAAAGGGAGAAGGCCAATGTGGACTGTTTTTCTCAGGAAGGTATTAAAGCTCAGGCTTCCGATGCAGGTACCCTGGGCTACCCACACACAGGGGAGGTACGGGACAGGAAAGGGGATATACGACTGAGCCAGTCCTCGGTTTGTAGCATACCTGGGTCTGCAGGCCAATTGCTGATACCGTGCACCGATTTCCCTGATTAACGGCAGGATCTGGAGCCCCATATAAACCAAAACTCATACAGTCTCTAGCCAGCTGAAAGGCTGTGAAGCTACACCCGTGTGATACTATGTATGCATGGATGTATCATTCTATTAATATACTGTAGCACCAACAATGTACACAGCACTGTACAAAGTTACGATACAAGGTAAGTAAATGACAAACAATGGGGATAAGTGCAATAGGTAATTGAGAACAGAAGGCAAAGGGAGACCCTGCAGCGAAAAGCTTTGTTTTTTGTGATTTTTGTCACTGAATTAAAGCTATTTAATTTGACAAATCTGCTGTGAGCGCCTTCCTGCACCACGCTGCCACATGTGGGATGCACAGGTTATTCAGCACCCGACACCCCGGGGCGTACAGCATGTCACTTCTACAGGTGACCAAAAGATGCTCAAGGCTGCGATAGCAAAGTGTCATTCCAGGTAGATTGTGCATCAGACTGCTGCTTATGTTAATATATACATGTGTGAGCCCCCCCGCTGGGACGTGTGCATACAAGGTTGTCTTTGGTTTAATCAATATCGCAATGTAATGGCGACAAGGACAGTTTCTGTGTGGGAAATATGTTATTGTCTTATTGTAAACACTACTCATAATACGTAACATTTATATTATCAACGCAACTTGAATCAATTGTAAACATACAATGTCATGGAAACACAGGATATATACGGTACCGGTACAGTACACATATTTAAGGGCTCCATACTATTTGACTTGTTACAGTATTTGTATCCTCTATCTTTGTTTCCCTCTTTTTATTCTTTGACGTTAGAATTACTTACCCCTAACTGTTCAGGGGATTCCTAATGCATTTCCTGCTCTCTTGAAATTGTATCTGGTAATTACACTCGCCCTTTGCTAGACAATCGTCCCAGACTTGTAATCCCCAGGCTGATCGACAAATGGAAGAGAAATATATTGGGCTGATGCAACCGAAACTACAGATCTCTGTACTGTCAAAAACATTCACATCTCTTTTAGGTAAATCAAATGATATATCAATGTAACAGTGGCTGCCATTGTAACTACAGCCCAACAAGTGATTCAAGACATAACATAACACATACTCTTTACACCCCTCCACCCCCCAATATACTGTGTGTGTGTGTTTGTGTGTATCTATATCCACACACTATCTACACTGGTCACCTTTATCGACACTAATAATAATAATAATAATAATAATAATAATAATAATAATAATAATTTTAACCTCACCTTTACTTATGAGCAGAATATCCATTACATTAACTTTCTTGATATAATACTTTATATTGATGTCAATTTAGAAATTTAGACAGACATCTTTAGGAAGGTAAATGCCAGGAACACCTTTTTGAAAGCGGACAGCAATCATCCGTCCTTTCTTAAAAGAGGCTGTGTTCTGGAGAGGAGTCTTTTGATAGACAATCTACTAATTTGTCCTCAAGATTCATTTGCAGAGGGTATGCAAGTACAGATATTGAACATGCATATACTTATCCGAAAGCAGCTAATCGACAAGATTTACTTAAAAACACACAAACCTAAGAGATCGAACAAGTTTGTTCCTCATGAAAATGCGTCAGTACCTTTTTTCATAACACAACATAGCACTCAGGTGCCCCAAATTTGACCCATCTTTTACAAACATTGGGATGTGTTACATCTGGACAAGGATATTAAACAGAGTGTAGAACGGGGTCCTAACTTTGCGTTTAGGAAAGCCAAGTCTTTAGCCCCTCACTTATCACCAAGTCTTTTTCAATCTGGATCAGATGGGGCACACATTGCTAAATGTGTTTATGGATTTTTTGTAAATGGGATTATTGTATTGTGTGTCGTTATGCGGCACCGACCAAACGTGTTGATTTTAAAAACAACATACTACATTACAAGATTCCTACACTTATTAATTGTAACTCGACTTTTGTTGTCTACTACTGTATCTGACCTGCGGTTGGGGAATGGGTTACGTAGGGAGGACCATCTGAGACTGGAAAGCAAGATGATGGAGCATATACGATCGATCAAGAAAAGAGATTCCTTGCTCCCAGTGCACAGACATTTCACCAATTGCCACTTGGGTTGACATTTCCCAATTCAAATTCGCCGGTATTGAACAGGTACCGATTCCAATACGTGGAGGGGACAGACTTAAACTGCTGAATAGGCGGGAAACTTATTGGATATACACACTAGATACGCTGTCTCACCTCATGGAATGAATACAGAATGGGATCTCAAAAACTTCCTAGAAGACTTAATGATGGAGAAAATATTGATTCTTTTTTCTCCTCTACTCCTTGGAGTGTCGGATGGTCTCCTCACTTAAAATATGATGGTAATTGTTTAAATATCAGTTTATATTCTTCCTTACATGATGACATCTAATATTGTTAAAATCATATGAAATGTGTTCCACAATAAGATATAATAAGAATTCTTATTGATAATTCTATTTTTCTAGATAACAATGAGAATAAAATATGGACATCGTATCACTCTTATGGAACACGTTATCATTAGTGTGAGAAAACCAACGAAGAAATGGATTTGACTATTGTACAGGCTGCTGGATATTAATATATTCGGTTGTCACATGTTTTGAACTTATATATATCTGTACTGAGTTCTACTATGTGATCCCTAATTGTGGGATATTTCTTAATGTTCCTTATTGGGATAATAATTCCTATATTTATGAACTAGACTATGTTTAAACAGGATATTGAATACAAATGTCTTTAAATGTTAGATTCTCTATACTCTGTATCAATTTTTCTACATTTATGAGATATTTCCTGAGAAGCAGCATATAGCAATATATTCATTTTAGGTGCTGCTTCAATAGGATACTCCGATTCAATACAAACTAAATGTATATCTGATCATTTATTGAGATCAGAATGTATGATTATAAATACAAACCTTGGATATAGATATATAGATCTATTGATTGATCTCTCTATCTCACGGGTTTAATAATAATGTTTAAATCCTGTATTCATCTAACCATTGCTTTATTGTAAGGATAGGCTATGTTTAGCCCAATGTCTCACTCTTATCTCCTTGTGCTTGATAGCTACTGCACATACCGCCATGTATCTATTTAGCCATTTAAATTGTTCTCCACTTTTTATGGTTTTTGGTTAATGGTTTATTGATTTATTCATCGAGATTTTAGTTTATTCATTTATGATGTGATTATATATATATATATATTATATATATATATATATATATATATATATATATATATATGATTTACTGACTGAGGCAGTAGTTGTCTTCTCATTGGTTCGTCCCTGTGATTTTGGTATCAGCTGGGACGTTGATTGCTGCTGCCTAGCTGGAAGTGCCTGTATACAAAGCTGTTTTTAACCTGTATGCACTACTCTTTGCTAAAGCGCCAGTGTAGAGGGAGAGGGGGATTGGCCCGGTATTAAAGGGGTTGCACCCCATATGGCCACCCCCTGACCTCAACAGGAAGGCAAGGGGTTAACTGGACTGCAGTCCAGGAATGTGTTTTTACCTTGCTTCACTATCCAAATGGGCATTCCCTTGTGATAATGTATTGTCCCCATTCCAGTGTCTGCACCAACACTCACACTGGGATCCGTTCGGGAGGAGAAGGGTTAATAGTTAGGAAGTGATTATAGCCCTTTGTTCCATTTTCCCGCCTTTTCAGGCTCCATTTTGCAGCTCCCCATAGGTCGCCATTGCAGCTCCATGCATTCCAATGGCGAATCCGGCGGTTTGGGCCCATTTCCATAGAAGACCAGCAGGTGGCGCCCGAGAGGAGGAGCGGCGGTTCCCCATTGTAAGACAATGGAGCCATTCATTTCAATGGGGATTCCTCGACGCCGACTTCCATGAACGGGTTGGCAGCCATCCAAACCGCAGACCGCAGAAGCGGATACATTTTCTAAAAAAAGAGTTTTGATCACATTAGTTCAAGGTCAAAAACAATTGGCGTGGGAAACTTAGTTTCTAGGGCACCCAGGAATAAAATTCTTTTTGCCCCTAGACCCTAGGAACCCCCACACACGACAACCCCCGGGTCCGAGAATGAAAGACCCCGGTAAAGGGTCGCGCTCGCCACAAGGGTCGCGCCATTGACTCCAATGTTAGCGGAGGTCCCATTGAATCCCATGGCGGCGCTGGCCCATGCATTTCCTATGGCGGCACCACCATGTTGATTCCAATGGGGGAAAACCGCGTGGCGTTAAAACGGCTAAGTCCGAAAGGGTAAAAAAGGTAAGCCCACATCTCCGGTTCTGCGAGTACCAGAGTGCTGGGATTTTGTTCGCATGTAGTCGCTGTTCCGGCATGACTGCATGGCCATTTCCAGCACTCTCCGATCAACCAGACAGAGTATGGGCAAATGTAAAAAGTTGTGGTTTTTCCTCAAGACTTCAGCGGCGGAGCCCATTGACTTCAACGGCGGAGTTGCTCCATCGAAAGCCTATAGCGGCGGAGTCCATTGAATTCAATGGGAGAGTGAAAAGCAGAGATTTATTTAAGTTATAGCGGAGAATCCTGTGTTAAAGTTAATAGGGAATTTTAGTTGGTTTTTGGTATCTCCGGCTCTGGGGGTCGTGGAGGGCTGAAACTTGGCCACCATGACAAGGGTCCTCCGGCATGAGGACCTGGCAAGTTTCGGCCCTCTCAGACCCCCAGAACGGATTATGTTAATAAAAATTGATATTGAAAAATGTAGTGTATTTCGATGCGGGGATAAAAACTCGCGAAGGTTTCTGACTCTGTTTAATGTAAATGCCCAGAGGGGCGACCCATTGTCTACAACAGACCCCCTGATCAAAGGCTCAGCCACTCTGGCTGTATACATTAGGGAGGAGAAACGCAGGGCTTCAGTGGTCTGTAAGTGCTATAATTCACACTTACAGACAAAGGGTTTCCTGACCAGATCCAGGTCTGGTAGACATGTAGGCGCCCTGACGTTTGTGTGGGGCTACAGAAATGAGACCCCCAGGGCCAGATGTACGCATGTGCCAACTAGCTGGGGGGCATGATCTATCAATGTTCCCACGGTAGAGATTGGGTGCAGATAATTGTTCTCCAATGACTGGCACTCAATGACAATGTATAGGGCGGGAATCAAATAAAAACCAGTGTCAGTCCTATGCGCAGAGTCTTCGATTTTACCAAGTACTTGATGCCTGATTGCTGTATGAAATGCCAATCCTGTACCTGATTGATTCCATACCCAACCCCTAAGTGAGTGTTATTTCTTGTCTGTTATTTGTATTATCTTGTGTGTTCACCTATCTAGGAATAAACTATCTTTATTATATCTAAGTCGTGTTCAATTCAACCCAGTTATTTTGGTGTGTATTATAACCTATCACTAGCTACCGTGACAGCGAGAAACGCGTCAGAGGTGCTTTTGTATTTTTCTTCTTTGGGGAACATGCTCCAAAAAATTAGATTTTATTTTTCACGATCCTGCCCCCAGCTCCCTAAATTTGCAGTGCTCCCTTGATCTCTCTTTTTCTACTAGTTACAAAAGCTACAAGATTTACACTTAAAATTCCCAACTGGGCATTGATCCAACCATGTTTTGTAATTAACTGAAGGCAATTTGCTATTGACCAAGTCTATCAATAAAGATATTCTTTTCATTTTCTTTTAAGTCTTGCTAGGTCGATTCTTGAAAATACTTGCGGTGATTGGATCACTATGGTATACCCCAGTTATTTTGAACAATAGAAATAATCTCTTTTGAAAAAGGGGGAAAAGTTAAAAAAACAAGATACATTTTATCGTGAGATTCGTCTACGTAACTTCCGTTTTTTTGTTTAGAAAAAAATTTACTTGTTTTTCCATGTGTAAGGCACTTTGATAAGCTCTAACAGATGGTTTTCATGTCCTTTAACTAATCATTTTCCATATAGTATTTTAGCTTGTACTTGAAAATCGGAGCTCCTTCTCCACAAAATGCCATAAGGAATTGCTCTCTTCACAGCCTGTTTCTGAAACCTTCTATAGTGTGGATATGAATTACATGAGGTAGGTTTGGTAGAAGGGTCAAGGAAAATATTTCCCTCCTCATCAACTGAAATCCGGAGATCTAGAAACTCTAGACATTCATCTCCCAAGGTTGACGTGAATGACATATTAACACTAATCACATTTATACATTTAACAAAGGTGTCAAATTAAATTTTTGGACCCCCCCCCCCCCACCCAATGACGTCATCGATATAGCTTCTATAAAGCTTAACAGTTACAATGAAAGGGGAAATTTATTTGTTTATATATATATATATATATATATATATATATAATATCTCAGATGTACTGGACACTCATAATGGGTAGATGTAAAAAAAATACTTAGCTTCCAGTTGGGTGCATGCAGTTAGGCCAGAATCACCACCCAGCCCAAGATAATAAACAGCAAAAGGAAAGTCCACAGCACTCACAAAGGAGATCTATCAAAAGATATACATTTATTTCATCTAGAAAATACAATTTTTTTGTTATTGTTGGTGTGTTTTATATATAATCTAAAGAAAGAAATGTGCATACAAGGTACCCAGGGCCGCCAACAGAAATCGTGGGGCCCGGGACAAACATTTTAAGCAGCCCCCCCCCGCCGTGTCGGCGGTATTGCCCGCCCCCCCCCCATTTCACACCTCACGAGCCCCCATCTCTTTCCCCCTCCCCCCCCATCCCATGTATTTCTATCCCTTCCGTCTCACCCTCCCGCCTCGTATGTATTTCTCTCCCCTGCTTCTCACTCTTAGGCTGGGTCCATAGAGGGGGAAGCCGCGCTGAGCCGTGCGGACGCTCCATGCTGAGCCGTGAGGACGCTCCATGCTGAGCCCCGTCATCCTCAATGAGGATGTCTTTAGAGGGGGCTTCCGTGAGCGTCCGCAGGCGTGCTGAGGCGTAGGGATTTTCAGCCGACAGCCGAAACTGTTTCTCAGCGCGCACTTTTTTTTTTTTAAAACAAATCTATTGTATCTGCCATCACAGTCTCCATAGGTAAGGAATTCCAGATGGTAACTGCCTTTACGGTAACGAACCCTTTCCTTTGCTGCTGGTGAAATCTCCTTTCCTCCAACCTTAAGGGATGGCCCAGAGTCCTTTGTACTGCGTTTGGGATAAACAGTTCTTTTGAAAGCTCCCTGTACTGTCCCCCAAATATATTAGTATATAGTTATCATATCCCCTATTAGACACCTCTTTTCTAATGTAAATAAATGTAATTTAGCTAGCCTCTCCTCATAAGTTAGATTGTCCATCCCCTTTATTAATTTGGTGGCTCTTCTCTGTACTCTCTCTAGTTCCATAATGTTTTTCTAATGAGTGGTCTTACTAATGCTTTGTAAAGGGGCATAATTATGTTTACTTCCCTTTCATCTATTGCCCGTTTGATGCAAGATAAGATCTTGTTTGCCTTTGCAGCTACTGCACGACATTGGGCACTATTGCTAAGCCTGCTGTCTACAAGCACTCCTAAATCCTTCTCCATCAAGGATTCCCCTAATTTATCCCCATTTAATGTGTAATTCACCTGTTTATTCTTGCTTCCCAAGTGCATAACCTTATATTTATCTGTATTAAACCTCATCTGCCATTTACCTGCCCAAGTTTCCAGTCTCTCAAAGTACTTCTGGAGAGAAATTACATCCTACTCTGATTCTATTACCTTACACAATTTAGTATCATCAGCAAAGATGGAGACTTTGCTCTCTATGCCAACCTCAAGGTCATTAATAAACAAGTTAAAAAGCAGGGATCCCAGTACTGATCCCTTAGGTACTCCACTCACGACTTTAGCCCAACCTGAAAAAGTTCTATTTACTGTATGACAACCTTTAACCAGTTTTCAACTGTCCAATTTTCTTTATTTTGTACTCCAACCTCGTGTGGAACCGTATCAAAAGCCTTTGCAAAATCTAAGTAGACCACATCAACTGCATTACCCTGATCTAATTTCCTACTTACCTCCTCAAAGAAACAAATAAGGCTAGTTTGGCATGATCTATCCTTAATAAAGTCATTCTGACTATTACTAATTATTTAGTTTTCCATTAGGTATTGCAAAATATTATCCCGTATCAAACCTTCAAGTAGTTTCCCTACTATTGAAGTCAGGCTTACAGGTCTGTAATTCCCCGGTTGTGATCTAGCTCCCTTTTTAAATATAGGCACCACATTTGCTTTATGCCAATCTTATGGTACTGAGCCTGTGGAAATGAAATCCTTGAATATTAAATGTAATGATTTACCTATTACTGAACTTAACTCCTTGAGAACTCTTAGATGTATGCCATCAGGGCCAGGTGCCTTATTTACTTAAAATTTTTCAAGCCGCCTATGAACTTCTTCCAATCTGCCTGCCCATCTCACACTGAAAGGGTCCTACATTTTCTATTCTAATTTTTTTGTTATTAAGGTACTTAAAGAACTTTTTAAGATTCATCTCACTTTCTATTGCAATCCTTTCTTCATTATCCATTTTTGCTCATTTTAATTGCCCTTTTGCAATTTTTGTTAAATTCCTTATAATTCTGATACGATGTCTCTGTCCCTTCTGACTTAAAGAATCTAAACTCCTTCCTCTTCTTGTCCATTTCCTCCCCTACCTGTTTATTTAGCCACATTGGTTTTGACTTATTTCTTTTACTCTTATGACGCAAGGGTATACACTGATAAGTGTGCTTTTCTAACAATGTTTTAAAGACTGCCCATTTATCTTCTACATTTTTCCCTGCAAAAACATCATCCCAGTGTATTACTTGTAGATTAGACCTCAGTTTATTACAATCTGCCTTTCAAAAGTTTAAGGTGTTTGTTGAACCCAAGTAATCTGTTTTTTGATCATTTATTTCAAAAGAGACCATGTTATGATCACTGTTTCACAAATGTTCCCGGATTTTAATATTTGTTATTACTTCTACATTGTTTGATATGACCAAATCCAGTATTGCCCCTCTCCTGGTTGGTTCCTCAATAATTTGGATCGTGTAATTGTCTATAAGCCCCAAAAACCTGTTTCCTTTTGTTGTAACGCTAATCTCATTGCCCCAGTCTATGTCTGGATAATTAAAATCCCCCATTATGCAAACATGACCCAGTTTTGATGCCTTCTCCATTTGCAAAAGTATTTGAGCTTCCTCAATCTCAAAGATATTTGGTGGTTTATAGCATATCCCTACAAACATTTTCTTTATAGATTTACCTCCACTACTAATTTCTATCCACAAGGTCTCTAAATTTTCATCATTCCCTTCATAAACATCTTTCTCTGTAATAGGTTTTACATCCGGTTTAATATATAAGCATACTCCACCTCCCCTTCTATTTGTTCAATCCTTCCGAAAAAGGGAATAACCCTCTAAATTAACTGCCCAGTCATGAGTTTCATCCCACCATGTTTCAGTAATGCCTATTGTAACAGAGGATGTATCACTGTTCAGAAAACTTGCCTCTAATCCAGCAGTGTGCTGGTTAATTGACCAGCCCCTGGCTGATTGGAGGTTTGTTAGAGAAAAGGCTCCTCCTGAGACAGGAAGGGAAGACTCCTCAGCACACATGTGAGCTGAACAAGGAGACAGAGAGAGGAGAGGTTCCTGAGTCTCACAGATGAGACTGGCAGAGGGAACACAGACGTCTTGAGCCTGCCAAAAGAGACTGCATGCTGCCAGCAAAACACAGGCGAAAGTACTTCTAACCCTGGATCCTGACATTGCCTTATCGCACAAAGGTGTGGATACCAGGAGAACAAAGAAGCCTTCCCTACAAGAGACAGATAAGACTTTTCTTATAAGACTGTTATCTATGTCTTTATTATATATATATAATATATATATATATTATATATATATATTATATAAGACATAGATAACAGTCTTATAAGAAAAGTATATATATATTACATATACATGTAGAGGTTATAATATATATATACATGTAGAGGTATCAGTACCCGTGTTAGCCGAGCTTCAATAATCAAAAAAATAAATAGATGATACCGTTCTGTCTGGGCTACGAAATGCTTTTTATATTTGTGCGAGCTTTCGAGATACACTGATCTCTTCTTCCGGCGATGTTACAATGAATGAAGCAAGGATTACTTAAAAACATTGTCTCTTTGGAAGTTATCTGTGCGTCTTCCCTTCCCCGATGTGGATGTTTTTTATGGTAGAGGTGCCAAAGGGTTACTGAAAGCAAGTGAAGAAAGAGTGTGTATGTGTATCAGTGTGAATAAGAATGAATGAGAGCCCACATGTATAAACAGTGGCTCTACACAAGGTGTGTGTGAGTGAGAGGGGATATAATGGTGTGGGTGGTGTGGAAATGTGAGAGTTTGTAGCACAACTACAAGTGTGTGTGGATACTACAGTATGTGGTCCCTATTGGTGTATAGGGATGGAAAAATAAGAGTATAGGTATGTGTGAGAGACAGCTGTGTGTGCATACATATAGCACATTATGTACAGACATGGCCTTTAAGCGCTCATGGGAAGAGAGTTCGCTAGTGTCAGTAATGACTCCTAAAATTTCGATCTCTGTTTAGGCCACTGCTAAGTGTCCCGAACAGTTTGCATAAATTTTGTATTCATGCCACCGTCTCTCTTTCGGGGTTTTAAGATTACCTTTTTGGAGTATAGGCAACCCTCAGATCGTTCATCTTAATGGCCAGAGTCAGAGAAATGTTCGCACACAGGACTGTCTCTTGTTCCGCGTTGTGATGCTGGGCGATGCAGGTTCATTCTCTTGTTTAGCCCCTGTCCTGTCTCACCTATGTAGTAGCAGCCCCCTGGGCATTTCATGCCATGATGAGTACACAACATTGCTGAGGAACAGGTGAACCCTCCTCTGATTTTGTATTCCCGATTCTTGTGTGGTATTTTGTATTGTGTCCCCCTGTGTAGAGCATTGCGCAGGTTTTGCATCTTGGGTCCTGGCATAGTTTTGTCCCGCATTCAGTTGTACTGCTGAATACTTTACTCCTCACAATAATATTCTTGAGATTATGGGGTTGTCTGTATGATAATAAGGGTGCTTCAGGGAAGACCCGTTGCAGTCTTGCATCTTCCTGGAGGATGGGTTGTAGTTTCCTGGCGATCTTGCGTAGGGCTCCTAGGTGTGGGTTATATGTGGCACAAGTGAGTTAGCGCTCCAATGATAGGAGCTAGGCTTTGTTTCTTATTTTCTTTTAAAAAAAATGTTTTGCTGAAGCAGGGGAATTTTCAGCAAGCAAGTGCTGTGTGTAAAATTGCCCCGCCGGGTAAAAAGGGATTGCTGAACTGTGTAAAGGGTAACCCAAAGCCAATTGCTGAGTGTTAAGTCGCCCTGCCCAGAGTGAAAGAAAGTGAAAAAAAAAAAAAGAGAATATTTTTTTTCTGCAAGTAAAGTCTGTATGTAACTTGGGAGTACAACATGCACCCAAAGTGTGAAGAGTGAATGCCATATTAAATGCCTTTGCTGAAGCAAGGAAACGGGCAGCTAGCAAGCATTGTATTTAAAGAAATAGAGCCCCAATAGGTCAAGGTGAAGAATACACCTGTGGAGGAAAAAAAAACCCTGGGAATTTAAAATGGCCGCCCAGCTGAAGTCAAATACACACTGCAAAAATAGGGAAGAAAATTTGTTCCTGATGTAAAGAACCCCACCACACAGAGCAGTGTCCCTTCAGGTGTGTTTAAAGTGACAGGCGCAATAAAGCCTTATTTTAATTTCACCTTAAAACAGTCTCCATTGCATACCTCTGAACACATCTCTTACACCTATGATATCATACTTCTCCCTGCAACTATTAATTCATGCTCCCCCATTTTATCCGTCAGGTTTCTTGCATTAGCAAGCATGCATTTAAGTTTTTTTTATCAGCCTGCACTATTATCATATCTGCTTCTTCCTTTCTGCACCAATTGGGTTTAGTCTTTAGAAGTTGTGGTGTTCTTCGCACCAATACAGAGAATCCCTTATTAAAGCGACTTCGACTATAGCAAAATTAATTTTCTATAAAGTAGACAAATACAGAACACAATGCAGCCGACTGCTGATAGCCTCTTGTTTAAAAAAAGAAATATCTTCCATCAACATTTCTCTCAATGTGAAAACTGCCAGGAGATACAATGGTGAAATATACATCGGGGACATGGAAAAGTAATGTGTTTTTTTTTTTTTTTTAACCACTTTACGTGGTATCTGGGTTTAAAAATGCTTACATTGAAAATAGCTTTGCTTGCCTCCCGCAGTAGAGAGGGAAATGATGTGCAAATGGACCACATGTGCACCATACATTAAATCAAGAATAGATGAGTTGCCAAAGGACGAGGGTATTCATCATAGCAACGCTTTGGACCATGTCAGAATGAGATGCTGATGCCGGACTCAACTGCACCATTTACAACTCTTTCAAACAATCAATGATCCATACTATCTATTGATTTTCTTGGGCTTTTAGTGCGTAAATCTAGCAGGAGATAATAGTTTTTGTTAACCCCTCGGCTGATGCCAACAACACATTCAACATTTTACTGCAAGGGGCCGCGTGGTGAACGGCGTCCCAGATAAAAACAAGCCAGTTTGTCACACTACAATTAGAGGGGGGGCAATGTTTGGGGGGGGGGGGGCGAATTTGGATCCGCTGCAGATTGGCCGGTTCCTTTGGTCCGCAGACTTCAGCGCATCAATCTCAAAAATGGCTATTCGCGTGTTGTTTTTTACATGGATAATCCATCCGTGGATTCCACAAATTGATGACGGTTTTGCGGATTGGATTCTTAAAATCAGCCAGCGGATTGCGGAATCAGCGGATTGTGTGGTTACTACCCACCAGCGAGAGTTGTATCCAATGGCGGTTTTGGATTAATCCACGCGGAATGAAACTAACGATCAGTCGGCGGATGTTACACGGCGGAACGAGTTTTGAATGGTTCACCCATCTCTAACTACAATGTGAACATGTCACCTTCCTGACCAATGCGCTTATAAAATCATTACAGGAGTCGGGTGATCATGGTGTGCGCATCATGATGCGCGGGAACGCAATTCTTACACTTTGTGCGGCCGTGGGAGCCTGCAAAGCAACAGAGGTAAAAAAAGATTCACCAATTGGTCTGAAACCAGATTCTTCCACATGCATGTCTGAGACAGTCTGCAACCTATGTCTTTCCCCATTATCTCTTAGCATGCAATGCTTCCACTGCAGCAAGGGATTCTGGGTAATGACATGCAAATAAGAACTCACCGTGTCACTCTACTTCTTCTTATCCATTGTAGTGTCACTACTACAAAGTATTTCACGACCAACAGCATTGGAGGAAAGGAGATTTCACCAGCAACAAAGGGAAGGGTTCTTTACAGTAAGGGCAGTTACAGTGTGGAATTCATTACCCATGGAGGCTGTGATGGCGGATACAACAGATTTGTTAAAAAAAAAAAAAGGTTGGACATCTTTTTAGAAAGGAAAGGTATACAGGGATATACCAAATAAGTATACATGGAAAGGATGTTGATCCAGGGAGTAATGTGAATGCCAATTCTTGGAGTCAGGAAGGAATTTATTTTCCCCCCATTGAGATATCACTGGATAATATGTAGCTATGTATGTAACTATGTAACTATAGCATGGGTAAGTCAAAGTACCTTTATTCCCCATATGCTTTATTACAAGGCTGCCAAATTCGTGGCCCACAAGGTGTCGACATGCGGCCGGTGCCTGTGAGCCGACAGGGGGAAGAGTTGGGACAGGAGTCCCCTGCGTGGTGACTACGGGGGCCCGGCGAGTGCTGGAAGTTGTTGCTCGGCAGCCTCTCCTCCCCCATGTTAAGCTTCCTCTCCCTCCGCTGGCGCGTGCCGGAATGCTGCGTGGCACCCCCAAGGTAAGATGTGGGGGGCTTTATGTGGGGACAGGGGTATTGTGTGTGTGTGTGTATTGTGGGGAAGAGGGGGTATTGTGTGTGTGGTGGGGAGAGCAAGAGAGAAAAGGGATGGGGGAGACAGGGAGAGAGGGGAAATGGACGGGAGGAAATGACAGGAGGAGAGAGAGAAGGGGAGAGAGAAGGGACGGGAGGAGAGAGAAGGGACGGGAGGAGAGAGAAGGGACGGGAGGAGAGAGACCGACCCGGTCCCCCGTAGCTTAATGCAGTAGGTATAAACATTGTTTTTTTTTTTTTTCTTTCTATATTGCCATTGTTTTGTTGGTCTTTATATTCATTCATAGACCATAACTACTCACACAGAACACTATTCTATGCTTATATTTTATTATAGCTGTAAGGGGTTCAAGGGGACTGGTTTAAATATGTGTTTTTTGTAATCGGGTTTCTTTTTGAATAATCAATTTATATTTATTTTGCTTGAGTGCTTTTAGTGGGGGACATCTTTTTCTTTCTCCTCTTTTTTTTTGGTATTCATATATATATTATATATATCTATATATATATATATTATATATATATCTAATATGTAATGTATGTATGTATAATATATATTGGTAGTATATATGATATGGTATAGTGGTATATATATGTATGTATCTATCCTATATATATCTAATATATATATATAGTGTTTTGTGTCCTCTACTAAGTTTAGAACGTTAATAATCCGCTTGTACATGAAAAATGTTGCACAGATAATCCTTCAATAGCCCCTTAGGAGGACACACATATTCATGTCCTGCTAATATAATGCGGATATCCACCTCTGCTTTGTGAGTCATCTCTTTTTAATCTAATGTCTGCAGCCTGCGGTGTCCATTTGGCCGGTGTTCACCTGTAAGACCCCTTGGCTTCCTGTCCGTCACAGGCAGTGGGAACCAGTTTTCTGTGAGCAGCGACTATGCAGTGGGAAGACACGAATCCTGATTATGACATAGTAGATGCACTGTACAACCATAAAGCAGGCCCCGTCAACTCAGAATAGCTTGTGGCCGATTCTTAGTCCGACTGCCAATGGCTTGGCCCGCACCAGGAACTATTCTTTTTATAAACAGTCACTGTAACCCTCATCATGCGCTCCATTTTCCCCTTACACCAAATGATCTAACATCCCGGGTATCTCTCCCTTCCCCTGCCCCCACAACCCTTTCCCCATCACCTCCTCCCCTTCCCCCGAATCCCAATCCCCAAATATCCCCTCACCCCCCGTCCACACATACTCTCCAGCTCTCTGCCCCCTCCCCCCTCCTCCCTTCCCCTTCCCTCTCTCCCTTCCCCCCATCCCCCTTTGAACGGTACACGGGTAACCTGCTGTATAATAAAGTTTAAACCCTCTGGTGCCTTTGGGTCCCCGTGGTACTAGCACTATCAGCCAGGGCCAGGTACTCCTTACATGAAAAAGTTGAAGTGCCCACCTGCTTTTCCACTTTACCATGTTCCCCTTTCCCCCAGACTCGTGAAACTTTTCTGAGTGTAAGTTTTAGGTGGGATATTTTTGGGTAAGAATGCGCAATATTATTTGTGTTGCGAGGAGTCGGGGGCCGGAGCTACCAGAAGTACCATATTCTAACCCAGCGAGCATTCTTTTATTTGCTGTACTGGGTGGGAATTACAACAACCGGGGCTGCCCCCAGGGTCCCCACAGACTCCTGGTTTCGAGCCTGATATCTCAGTCCCCTATATCCCTTACCGCCATGAGTCTCCACAAAGGTCACCACATGTATTAAAATGTTTTATGTGTTTCAAACTTTATTATAAAGACTAGCATATTCAGCCAGGGCATCTGCTTAAGGGTCGCAGCAGTCTGCATAGAGTCGGTAGTTAAAGAGGAGGCGGTGTTTGAGAGGTGTCGAGTGCTAAGTGACCCGGGGCAGGGGCGGAGTACTGAGCCCGGAAAACAGAGACCCCTGCGGGGAGGAGCCTGCGGTCTCCCAGACGCAGTGAGCCCCCCTGCCCCAGTAGGGTTGCAATGGGTTACTGGGGGAACCTGCAAAGAATGTTCGGCGGCGTTTCCCCCTTGGTCCCTTTCATATGTCCGCCCAATGGTGTTGGATCCCGAGCCGCTTTTTGCAACGGCCCCTCCTCTGACGTCCATCCAAAGAACCGAGCCCCCTGTTTTTCTAATTGGCTTAGTGGATAGGGTGTCCCAACGCCTTCTGATTGGTCGCTCCTTTCCCCCCTATAACCACCGTTCCACCGGCTACTTAGCCTCCCTCGCGTAGTCCTTGGAATGGGCCTCCACCGGAGAACCCACGCCCCCCTCCTCCATGAGCCATAGAGCAGAATGCAAAGACCCCGGGGAAAGTTTCCTCTTTTCCTTCTACCGAGCTTCGCGGAGTTATGGTAAGGTAGATGGCGAGGCCAGAGCAACCAGACCATCCAGTGACTTGGGTGGTTGATGAAGCCTAGGGCGCTTCAAGTTGCTCTTTGCAATAGCAGACAACCGGCCTTCGTTTTGGCAGCCGTAGGAAAAGTCCCGCCCGCAGAGAATAAGTTCAGACGCCAGGGACCAGTTCTTGAGAATTGAACGTAGCCGTCGCTGCTGTGTGAACTGCCAGCCCTAAAAGATGAACAGTATCACCGGGTGTATAATCCGTCAGGGTTAGCTCATTATAACCCCATTAGTTGTGCTTTTGTCTGTCTATTGCGTACTTCTCTTGTTTCTTATTACTACTGTTTTTGCCTAAAGTATGATCCCCTGAACAAATATAAACAGGTGTTTTGAAAGTAACCTGTCTCCCGTCCCTTTCTTCCTCCATCCCCTCTCTCTCTCCCTCCCTCCCCTCTCCCTCCATCCTCTCTCTCTCTCCCCATCATCCCCTTCTCTCCTCTCGCCTCCATCCCACTCTCTACCGTTCCATCCCCCCTTCTCCCCTCCATCCCCTCTCCCTCCATCCCCTCCCTTCTCCCCTCCCCATCCCCTCTCTCTCCCCTCCATCCCCGTCTTCTCCCTTCATCACTCCCTCTCTTCTCTCCTCCCGTCCCTCCCTCGTGCCCCCCCACCCTTCCCTTTCTCCCCCCCCCCGCCCCATGTGCCTCCTCTCTCCTGCCAAGCCTCCCCACCCCCCCAACGCGCTCTTCCCTCTCCCCCGCCCACCCCCCTCTTGTCTCTCCTACTCCCCCCGGGCGCTGCCTGTCTCGCCTCGCCCATGCCCCCAGCTCTCCACACCTTCTCTCGTCTCCCCGTACTTCTAGCCCCACCCCCCTTGCCTGCTCTGCAGTCCCCCGCCCCCCCTTCTCTCGCTTACATCCCCCCCGCCCCCTTCGCCGATATCTCATCCTCACCCCCGGCTAGCCCCCCCCGTCCCTCTCCAAGTCTCGTACGTCTCCCCCCCCCGCCCCTTCAGTCTCCTCCCCCCCGCGCCCCGCCACCTTTCTCGCCTCGTCGTAGTCCTCCCCCCCCGCAGCCCAAAACCTTGCCGTCGTCAGTTCAGTCCGCCACCCGCCACCACCATCCCGGATTGCATAACAAATATCTCGTTCTCTCTCCCCCACCACCTCAGAGGCTCGGGACCGAAACCCCCCTCCCACGTGAATGATGGGGTAGGCAAGATCGTTCTCACAAAACTCTCTCCCCGCCCCCCTTCTCTCATCTACCCTTCACCAACCGCTACGCCCCCCCTCTTGCGACTCTGCTCCGCGCTGCGCCCCACCATTCTCTGCGCGGGAACTCTCAACGTCCCAGCCCTTCCCCCGCCGACCTTCCCTCTCCTCCCCCCCCACCTCGGATGCGGGGGCAGCCCTTGCTCGGATTTGAGCTCCGAAGGGGGTCGGAAATAATCATATCTCCGCACACCGGGAAATTTACACCCCCCCCCCACCCCCGACTTTGCGTTGCAAAGATCACCCCCGCCCATACCCGTTTACTACAATCTTCCGGTCCCCCCCAACCCTGCTCCCTCCCAGCAGACAAAGACCATAAGTGTTCCGTCCAGGTGAGGACATCTCCCTTCTTCCTCTCGCACCCTCTCTGTCCTCCTGCTCCCTACCACCCAGGCCGGCACAAACCACCTTTTTCCTCTCGTAAACCCTCGATTCCAAGGTGCGCTCCCGCCATTGGCAGCCTTCTACAAATCAAGTGTCCTTTATCTCCTGGCGGAACGTTGTTCCCTCCCCTGATCGCAGCCTTACATCTCATCCTAAAGTACCAATTACGCCTTGTCGCCCAGTTTGCTCCATTACTAGCCCCTTCTCCTATGCTTTCCCTCTACTGTTTCCTTACGTCCGCCAACAAAAAAATCCTCCTTCCCTCTTTCTCACCCTGGCTGCAATCCCTCCTCCCTTTGGCCTCCCGGCCCCCAGTTACCCTTTTCTGATCTGCGATACATTTCCTGGCATGACGTACAGACCCCGGTCGTCTCTCCGCCCCCCCTGGGCCCCCCCTCCCAGCCCCCCTCGCCCCGTGCGAGCGCGCAGTGTCTCTGTGTCCAGTCCCCCCCACTCGCCCGCCGCCGCCAACGGCGTTCCCCCCCCCCTGCAACCCCCTCGGTCCCTTTTCCCCCCCGGTAAAGCCGTCCGCTCCACCCCTCCCCTCCCCCCTTACCTATTCTTAAATTTCCCTGTGGGGGTGCCACGCAGCATATTCGCCGCGGCCAGCGCATACGGAAAAGGAGATGAGGAAGCTTAACATGGGGGAGGAGTAGAGCGTGCCCGAGCCAACAACTTACCACCGCACTCGTCGCGGCCCCGTAGTCACACACGAAGGGGCTGCTGTCCCAACTCTTCACCCTGTCGGCATCACAGTGTGCCCAGCCCGCAGTCTGTCCGAACACCGTTTGTGGGGCCACGAATTTGAGCAGGCCCTTTGTATAAAAGCACAATGGGGAATAAAAAGGTACTTGACTTACCCATTGCTATAGTTACATAGTACCTACAATAGCATATCACAGTGATTATCTCGGGTGACAATAATCTCGTGGGCAATGGGGGCAAATAAATTCCTTCCTGAACTCCTAAGAGGATATGGGATTCACCTTATACCCCTGGATCAACATACCTATCGCATGGGATCTATTGTGTAATCCTGTATACTTTCCTTCTAAAAAAGATGTCCACACTTTTTTTTTTTTTTGTTAAAAAGAGTATCTGTTGTATCCGGCCATCACAGGGTCCTCCAGTTGGTAATGAAATTCCACACTGTAAATATGCCGCTACGTCAAGAACCACTCCTTTGTGTTGCTGTGAAATCTCTGTTCCTCCAATGCTGGTTTGGTCGTCCGTGAAAATCACTTTGGTGTAGTGACACACAAGTAGAAGGTCTAAGTAAGAAGCATGAAGGTGACTGTGGTCTTTATTGCAGTCCATTCCCGAGAAGTCCCCTGCTGGCACCCGTGGAAGCATGCAGTGCTAAGAGAGTATTATGGGGAAAGACATAGGTTGCAGGGACTGTCTCAGCACATGCAATGTGGAAAGGAATTCTGGTTTCAGACCATTGGTGAATCATTTTTTTTACCGCCGTCGTTGCTTTTCAGGCTCCCCCGTACCGCTACCAAGTGTAGAATTGCGTTTCCCCCCGCGCATCCAATGATGCGCACGAATCCAAATGATCACCAACCCACCCACCCCGCACTCCTGTAAATGATTTTATAAACAGCGCATTGGTCAGGACGGTGACTTTTCGACATTGTAGTTTAGAGATGGGTGGAAAAACCCTTCAAACTCATCTTTCCCGCCGTCCGTGATTACATCCGCCGACTGAATTCGTTAGTTTCATTCCTCTGAGATTAATCCACAACCGCCATTGGATACAACTCTACAACTCTCGCTGTGGGTAAACCACACACTCCGCTGATGTCCCGCAATCCGCTGGCCTGATTTTTAAGAATCCAATTCCGCAAAACCGTCATCAATTTGTTTGGGAATCCCCGGATTATTATCCATGTAAAAAACAACGCGCGAATAGCCATTTTTTGGGAGATTGATGCGCTGAAGTCCCTGCGGACCCAAAGGAACCGCCAATCTGCAGCGGATCCAATTCCGCCCCCCCCCCCCCAAACATTGCCCCCTCCTCCCTAATGGGTGTGTGACAAACGGGCTTGTTTTTATCGGGCTGGGCGAAGAGCCGTTCCACGCACGCGGCCCTTGCAGTAAAAATGGTTGAATGTGTTGTTTGGCATCAGCCCTCCGGGGTTAACAAAAACTATTATTCCTCCTGCTTAGATTTAAACGCACACTAAAAGCCCACGAAAATCAATAGATGTAAAATGGATCATTGATGTTTGAAAGAGTTTTAAATGGTGCTAGTTGAGTCCGGCCATCAGCCATCTCACTTCTGACATGTCCAAAAGCGTTTGGCTATGATGACTACCCTCGTCCCTTATGGCAACTACATCTTTTTTTGGATGTTAATGATGGTGCACATGTGGTCCCATTTGGCACATCATTTCCCTCTCTACTGGCGGGAGGCAAAGCAAAGCCTATTTTCCCATGTAAGCATTTTTACCCAGATACCACTTAAAGTGGGTTAACAAAAAAAAAAAAACAACATTATTTCCATGTCCCCGATGTATATTTTCACCATTGTTATACTCCTGGCGTTTTTCACATTGTGAGAGAAATGTTGAATGGAGATATTTCTTTTTTTAAACAAGGGAGGCTATCCATCAGTCGGGCGGGCATTGTGTTCTTAAATTGTCTACTTTATAGAAAATTAATTTTTTTTTTTTTTTTGCTATAGTCGAAGTCGCTTAATAAGGATTCACCTCTTGTTATTGGTGCGAAGAAACCCCACAACTTCCTAAAGACTAAACCCAATTGGGCAGAAGGAGAAGCAGTATTATAATAAGTGCAGGCTTGATTAAAAAAACTTAAATCAATGCTTGCCTAATGCAGAACCCTGACGGATAAAATGGGGGAGCATGAATTACTAGTTTGCAAGGGAGAAGTAATGTATAATAGGGTGTAAGGATGTTGTTCAGAGTTCATGCAATTGGAGACTGTATTTATAAGGTGAAATTAACAATAAGGCTTTATTGCGCCTGTCAACTTTAAATACAACACACACCTGAATGGACCAACTTGCGGCGTGTGGTGGGGTTCTTTACCTCAGGAAACAAATTTTTCTTCCCTATTTTTTGCAGTGGTGTATTTGACTTTCAGCTGGGCGGGGGTACCATTTTTAAAATTCCCCAGGGTTTTTTTTTTTTGCCCCACAGGTTGTATTCTTCAACCTTGACCTAGTGGGCCTCTATTTCGTTAAATAACATGCTCTTGCTAGCTGCCCGTTTCCCTTGCCTTCAGCAAGAAGGCCTTTTACTATGGCATTCACTCTTCCCCACACTTTGGGTGCCTGTTGTACTCCAAGTTACATACCAAAACTTTACTTTGCAGAAAAAAAATATTCTCTTTTTCTCTGTTTTTTTTTTTTTTTTCCTTTCTTTCATCTGGGCATGGCGACTTAAACCCTCCAGCAAATTGGCCTTTGGGGTTTCCCTTTACAACAGTTCATCAATCCCTTTTTAAACCGCGGGGCAATTTTTACACCCAGCACTCTTTGCTGAAAATTCCCCTGCTTTTCCGCCAAACATTTTTTTTTTTAAAAGAAAATAAGAAACAGCCTAGCTCCTATCATTGGGAGCGCTAAACTCACTTGGTGCACATATAACCCCACCTAGGACCCTACGCAGATCGCCAGAAACTACAACCCTCCTCCAGGAAGCATGGCAATACTGCAACGGTCTGTCCCTGAGCACCCTTATTATCATACAGAACAGTCCCCCATAATCCTCAAGAATATTATTGTGAGGAGTAAAGTATTCAAGCGTACAACCCTGAAATGCGGGACCAAAACTATGCCAGGACCCAAGATGCCAACCCTGCGCAATGCCTCTACACAGCGGGACCACAAATTACAAAGACCAACCACACAAAATCGGGAATACAAAATCATAGGAAGGGTTCACCTGTTCCTCCATCATGTTGTTGTACTCAATCATGTGCATGAATTCCCAGGGTGCTGCCCTACTAACTAGGTGATATACAGGACAGGGGCTAACAAGAGAATGAACTGCATCGCCACAGTTAAGCATCACGAACGCGAACAAGAAGACAGTCCCTGTTTTGGCGAACAGTTCTCCCTGACTCCCCTGGCCATAGAATGAACTTCTTAGGGTTGCACATACTCCCAAGGTAATCTTGAAACCCCTAAAGAAGAGACGGTTTTGCATGAATACAAATTTAGCAACTGTTCGGACCCTTAGCATTGGCCTAAACAGAGATCTCAATTTTTATGAAAGTCCATTACTGACACTAGCGAACTCTCTTCCCATGAGCGCTAAAGGCCATGTCGGTAACATACTGTGCTATATGTAATTCACACACGCTCGTCTCTCACACATAAACCTATACTCCATATTTTCCATCCCCTATACACCATAGGGACCACAATCTGTAGTAAAATCCACACCCACTTTTTAGTTTGCTACAAACCTCTCAACATTTCCACACCCACCCACACCAGTTATATCCCCCTCTCCACTCCACACACCCTTGTGTAAGCAAACTTGTTTTATAACTGTGGGCTCTCCATCATCTTATTCACACTGAAACCATACACACTCTTTCTGCACCGTCTTTCTTCACTTGCTTTCCAGTAACCCGTTGGCAACCTCTATCCATAAACACATCCACATGGGGGAAAGGACCAGCACAGATACATTCCAAAACCCTGTTTTTAAGTAGATCCTTTGCTTCATTCCAGTTTACCATCGCGGAAGAAGATATCAGTGTATCTCGAAAGCCCTCGCACAAATAAAGCATTTCGTTAGCCCCACTAGAAACGGTAAATCCTCTATTTATTTTGTGATATTGAAGCTCGGCTAACAGCTGAAAACCTGGATACCTCTACATGTCAACATATATAATATATTATCCGATCTACATTATATGTCTAATATTTATATACTTTTCTTATAGACGTATTTATCTTTATGCTTTATATATATATCTATATATATTATAATTATATTATATATATATCTAATTATAAAAGACATAGATACAGTCCTTATAAGAAAGTCTATCTGTCCCCCTCTTTAGGGAAGCTTCTTTGTCTCCACTGGGTATCCCAACACCTTTGTTGCGATAAGGCAATGTCCCGGATCCAGGGTTTAGAGTACTTTCGCCTGTGGTTTTTGCTGGCAGCATGCAGTATACTCTTTTGGCGGCCTCAAGACGTTCTGTTTTCCTCCTCTGCCATTCCCCTCATCTGTGAGACCAGGAACCTCCTCCTCATCTCTGTCTCCTTGTTTCAGAGCTCAACATGTGTGCTGAGGAGTCTCCCTTTCCTGTCTCAGTAGGAGCCTTTTCTTCTAACAAACCTCCATCCAGGCCAGGGGCTTGGTCATTAACCAGCACACTGCTTATTAGAGGCAAGTTTTCTGAACAGTGATACAAGTCCACTGTTACTAGGGCCTTACTGAACATTGGTGGGAATGAAAACTCACTGAACTGGGCAGTTAATTTAGAGGGTTATTCCCCCTTTTTTTTTTTTCCGGAAGATTGAACACATAGAAGGGGAGGTGGAGTATGCTTATCTTTAAACAGGATGTAAAACCTATTACAGAGAACGATGTTTATGAAGTGGGAATGATGAATTTAGAGACCTTGTGGTGGATAGAAATCTAGTAGTGGAGTTAAATCTATAAAGAAAAGTTTGTAGGATATGCTATAAACCACCCATAATCCTTTGAGATTGAGGACGCCTCAAATACTTTTGCAAATGGAGAAGGCATCAAAACTGGGTCATGTTTGCATATTGGGGGATTTTTCAAATTACCTAGCATAGGAACTGGGGGGGGCAATGAGATGACGCGTCTACAACAAAAAGTAAAACAGGTTTTGGGGGCTTATAGACAATTACAAAAAACAGAAACGAGTCCAAATTATTGATGACCAACCAGGAGAGGGGCAATACGATTTGGTCATATCCAAACATGGTAGAAGTAATAACAAATATTAAAATCCGGAAACATATTTGTGAAACGCGTGAATCATAACATGGGTCCCTCTCTTTTTGAAATAAATGATCAAAAAAGATTACTCTTGGGTGTCAACAAACACCTTAAACTTTTGAAAGGCAGATTGATAATCAACAGGCTAATCTACACGTATCCACTGGGATGATTGTGGTTTGCATGGAAAAAATGTAGAAATAAATGGGCCAGTCCCTTTAAACATGGTTAGAAAAGCCCTTACAGTGTAAATACCCTTGGTCATACATAGGTAAAGAAATAAGGTTAATCCCAAACCAATGTTGCCCTACATAAAAAACAGGTAAAGGGAGGAATGGAACAGAAAGAGGAGGTTTTTTAGATTCTTTAGGTCATGAAGGACAGAGACAAACGAATCGTATCATAATTCTAAAGGAATTAAGAACAAAATTGCAAAATGGCAATTAAATGACAAAAAATGGATTAATGAGAAAGGATGCCATAGAAATGAGCTGACTCTAAAAGTTTCTTTAAAGTCCTTTAATAAAAAATTGAATAGAAAATGTAGGAACCCTTCAATTGTGATGGCAGGTCAGAAATGGAAGAATTGCAATAGGGCGGCTTTGAAAATTTTAAGTAATAAGGCACCTGGCCCTGATTGCATACATCTAAGAGTTCGCAAGGAGTTTTTAAGTTTCAGTATCGGTTAACATCATTACATTTATATTCCAACCAAGATTTTCATTTCCTCCACAGGCTTCAGGTACCAAAATGTTGGCACATAAAGCAAATGTGGGTGCCTATATTAAAAAGGGAAGCTTAGATCACACCCGGGGAAATTACAGAACCTGTTAAGCTTACTTTCAATAGTAAGTTGAAACTACTTGAAAGGTTTGATACTGGGAATAATATGTTTTTCAATACCTAATGGAAAAACTCAATTGAATTAGTAATAGTCCGAATGACCTTTATTAAGGATTAGATCACGCAAACAGCCCTTATTTGTTTTTCTTTGAGGAGGTAAGTAGGAATTAGATTCAGGGAATGCAGTTGAAATTGTGGTCTACTTTTTAGAAGATTTTGCAAAAGGCTTTTTGAATATGTTTTCCACAACGATGGTTTGGGAGTTACAAATCAAGAAAATTGGACAAGTTTTGAAAAAAACTGGTTAAAGGTTTGTCATAAATACCTAAATAGAACTTTTTCCAGGTTTGTGCTAAGTCGTGAGTGGAGAGTCTAACCTAGGGATCAGATACTAACTACTCTGGGATCCCTCACCTGCTTTTTAAACTTGTTTTTATTTAATGACCTTGGAGTTTTTGGCATAGAGAGCAAAGTCTCCATCTTTGGCTGATGATAATAAATTTGTGTACGGTAATAGAATCAGAGTAGGGAAATGTATATTTCTCTCAGAAGTACTTGAGAGACTGGCAAACTGGGCAGTGTAAATGGGCAGATGAGGTTAATAAATAACAGATAACTATAAGGTTTATGCACTTGGGAAGCAAGCTAAACGGTTAATTACACATTAACATGGGGATAAAAATTAAGGGGAAATCCCTTGATGAGAAAGATTCGAAGTGCTTGGTAACAGCAGAGGTCTTAGCAAGCGTTGCCCCATTTCTGTGCAGTCACCGGCAAAGGCCAACAAAGACCTTATCTTGCATCAAAAAAACGGGCATAGGAAATTAAAGGGAAGGTAAACCTAATTAATGTTGAACTGCCCTTTTACAACATCTAGTAAGACCACTCCATTAACAAAACATTATGGACCTAGAGATAGTACATAGAAGAGCCCACCAAATTAATAAAGGGGATGGACATCTAACTGTATGATGAGAGGCTCGCTAAATTACAATTTAATTTTACATTAGAAAGAGGTGTCCCCTAAAAGGGGATATGATAACAATACTAATATATTTTTTGGGGGACAGTAACGGGGAGCTTTCAAAAGACTGTTTTTATATTTTATCCCAAACGCCTTACCAAGTACTCGGGGCCCCTTAAGGTTGGAGGCAAAAGGAGATTTCACCAGCAACAAAGGAAAGGGTTCGTTAACCCTGGTAAAGGCAAGCTTTTTACCACTGGAAAATCCTTACCCTATGGAGACTGTGATGGCAAGATATCAATATTTGTTTTAAAAAAAAAAAAAAGTGTGCGCGCTGACGAAACAGTTTTCGGCTGTCGCTGAAAAATCCATACGCCTCCGCACGCCTGCCTGCGGCGCTCAACGGAAGCCCCTCCTAAGAACATCCTCATTGAGGGATTACGGGGCTCGCATGGAGCGTCCTCACGGCTTTCAGCATGGAGCGTTCCGCACGGCTTCAGCGCGGCTTTTCCCCCTCTATGGACCCCAGCCTAAGAGTGATATCAGGGGATAGAAATACTACTAGCGGGAGTGTAGACGGGAAGGGGATAGAAAAAATACATGGGAATGGTGGGGAGGGGGAAATAGATGGGGCTTCGTGAGGTGTTGGTGAATTACTGGGGTGTGGGGTGGTGTCTGCTGGCATACCCTACACCCCATAATACGCCATACCTAACCAACCCCTGACCACACCGCCGACACGGCGGGGGGGTGCCCTGCTTAACTGTTGTCCCGGGCCCCCGGCGCCCCACGATTTCTGTTTGTGCGGGCTCCTGGTTCCGTAACACCTTTGTATCACAATATTCTTTCTTTAGATTATTAGACAACACACCAACCACTGACAAAAAATTGTCATTTTCTAGTGAAATAATGTAATATCGTTTGATAGATCTCCTTGTGAGTGCTTGTGGACCTTTCCCCCTTTTTTCGGTTTATTTAATCCTTGGGCTTTTGGTGGGTGATTCTGATTCTGGCCGACGCAAAAATGCCACCCAACTGTGAGCTATTACGTAATTTTTTTTACCTCTACCCATTATGTAGTGGTTCCCGTAAAACTCTGAGGATATATATTATATAGCTATTATATATAGATAATATAAAAAAATAAAATTCCCTTCCCCTTTCATTTTGAACTGTAAGGCTTTATAGCAGCTATATCAATGATGACTCATTTATTGGGTGTGGGGGGGGGAGGTCCAAAAATTTTTAATTTGACCACCTTTTTTGGTTAAATTATAATGTGATTTGGTTAATTTGTCATTCCACGTCAACCTTTGGGAGATGAATGTCTAGAGTTTTTTCTAGATCCTCCGTATTTCAGTTGATGAAGGAGGGAAATATTTCCTTGACCCTTTACCAAAACCTACCTCATGTAATTCATATCCCACACTATAGAAGGTTTTCAGACCAGCCTGTGCGAGAGCACTTTCCTTATTTCAGTTTTTGTGGAGAAGGAGCTCATCCCGAGTTTTCCCCAAGTACAGACAAGGCTAAATACTATAATGGAAACTTTTAGTTAAAGGACATGATAACACCATCTGTTGCGCTTATCCAATTGCCTTACACAATGGAAAAACAATAAATGTTTGTTCTTCTCTTAGAAATTTTTTTTCTAAACAAAAAAAAAAACGAGTTTTCCGTTAGACGAATCTCCTCAAACGATAAAAATGTATCTTGTTTTTTTAACTTTTCCCCCCTTTTTTTTTCAAGAGATTAGTTCTATTGTTCAAAATAACTGGGTCTACCATAGTTATTCCAATCACCGCGCCCGCACCGCAAGTATTTTTCAAGAATCTACCTAGCAAAGACTTACAAAGAACATGAAAAAGAATATCTTTATTGGAATAGAACCTTTGGTCCAATAGCAAAAGTGCCTTCATTTTAAATTAACAAAACACAATGGTTGGATTCATGCCCAGGTTTGGGGAATTTTAATCAGTGTAAATCTTGTAGCTTTTTGTAACTAGTAAAAAAGAAGATATCAGGGAGCACTGCAATTTGGGAGCTCTCTGGGGCAGGATCGTGAAAACTAAAATCTATTGTTTAGCATGTGTTGCCACAAGAGCGGTCAATGAATCTATGCTTAATAGCTGTATACTGTAACCTAAATGATGCTAATGATAATATTAAATACCAATGCAATACCACACCAATCACCAACAATGAGCATGTAAAACATGGGACACCCGTTAAAGGTGTAAATAAGCAATATATATATATATCTATACTTATGGGTCACCATGAAATGAGAGACATGCAAGTCCTGAGTGGAAAATCCTTGGGTGAAGTGAATTGCAACAAAATCATGAAAGTTTCAGCAGAGGTTGACAGCAAAGTAAGGGTGGTCCCAGGGGAGTGCAGACACTATATATATATATATTATCGTCGCTGCCCCCAAGGAGCTTACAAGTAGTAAGTAGGGAGAACTTACAGAGACGCACACACACACACCCACACATATTTTATATATATATATATATATATATATATATATATATATATATATATATACACACATACATATATACACATATACATATATATATACATATACATATACATATATATATATACACACACATTATACATATATAATACTGTACATAAATACATTTAGCTACTACATTCAAGTATTGAAATGGATCTAGATCATTACACAATACAAATGAAGTATTACGATTGACAGCGTTTTCCCCTTTATAATTGTATTTGAGATACACAACCTTAATAAACTGAAAAGCCAGTCTCACAGTATTACGGTATATACTTGGTAGTGTAGGCACCTGGTGGAGGGGTTACCTTCATGGGGTTGCAGGTAGAAAAGGGAAATATGTGGGTGAATACACGTGCTGCTGTACCTGTTGCTCACAGGAGGCCTAAACCTCCGCCTCTGTGAGCCTGGGGTGAGCGCTATCTCCTGGCGTGCAGCGCCTCCACCTATGAGGGATCCCAGCGTTGATGGGATAACCCCTCACAGGAACCAATACAACAGTAGTAAACAATAACACCACACAATGTATATAACTGATCTTTACTGTACACAATACGAAACACATAACACACAATACTAGGTAACAACAGCATAGTGCAGTGACCAACACATAGTGGTTCCCCCAAACTACTGAGGGTGACGTGGCACAAATAACCTCTGGTGTCCGTCCCAGCAATCCCACCCAGTGTGAGGTAGCGCTACCCCCTGTGAATGTTGGTGCACGTTGGGCACCTGCCTGGGTACTCCAGTACCCAAGTGCAGTTTGCAGACTTGGTGGTATCCCTCTCGAGGATTCTGGGACATGTAGTCCCGCTGCAGTCCTTGCGGAGCCTATCCAAAATGACCACCGCGCCAATTGCCACTGTGCATGCGCCAAGCTCCGGAATGGCCGCCGCGCTGTTCCCCCTGATCGCGCAGGGTCCCGCTGGACAGCAGGGCAGATCCCCGCACCGGAGGCAGGGTAGGGGACTCTGCTACACATGTTTTGCCCAAAGGATTGAACTAAATGACCCAGACTTATAAGAAGAAAAAACATCTAGAAATGAATGGAATAATTTGCCATATTGGATCTGCACTGGGGTTTCTTTGCTTACTTTAGTATAAGTGTATGTGACAATGAGCTGCGCTTTCATATAATCGGGGTGCAAAAAATCATTGCCTAGTGGAGAGAAATAAAAATAAAAACCTAAGAAATGTAAGTGGGTCTCTCGATCAGCCATTAATCTTCAAGCTGCAATAATTAGCGACGGTTCAGAGATTCAGGCAATAAGAGACAGGCAGTGGGGCGCTCCTCTGCTATCACACACGGGTAGAAATAGATGCAATAGGTTCACTTGGTTTTAATAGGCACAGAACCCAACAATATAGGCCCAGCATCTGCTGAATTGGTACAGTTGGAGGGCATAGTGTACCGACATTTGTTGTCGGGAAGTATAGTATAATGGAGGTTTGCTATCAGGGGTAAGGTGTTACTTTGGAATTTACACGCAAGTCGGTTCCATTGTAGCATCAGAAACTCACGTTCGATCTGTGGGACATGAAAAGGGCAGGTGGGCAGGTGGAATGTGGGACATGAAAAGGGCAGGTGGAATGTGGGACATATGGGCAACCACCAAATATTAGATGAAAGTCAAGGTACCACAATAGTCTATGTTGAGTGCTGTGCCGAACTAGAGTAGAATGAAGTGTTATTCGGGAAATATTATGGTCAATACAGGTTACTCAGGACCAGTTATAATCCTTTCTCTTTGTCACAGTCCCCAATGCAGCCAATTACAGTCCGCAATAATATATATATATAATCTCTCTGACATTTGAATGTGCTCACAAGTGATTTTCTTTGTTGGCTATATGCTAACGGTGGAGGTTTTTTGTTGCCTTTTTCACCCACCATAACTTAAAATGTGATATGATATATTTGCTACCTACTACATACATTTGCGCTATATTTTTTCTTTTGTACACATAATTATGGATTAGGTTAATCCACATTTAGAGCAGCATCATTTTGAAGCTTTGTGTGATTTCATTTATATATTATTCATATAATCACCACTTTTTTTTTTTCATACACTCCAATTTGTTTATTCACTATTCTTTATCTGAGCGCTGTTTTTTTCCGTGTGTGTGTGTATACACACACACACACACGGCTTTCCCTATAATTGTGGGTGCTTGTAAGAACATTAGGTCACTGCTCCCCTCCTTGCTCCTCTGAAGCCGCGGGAACATGGAAACATTACGAGTTTCCAAACGGATTGAAATCGTTCTGTTTGTCTGGTTTATTTAAAGGTGCCCTTCCATTACTGCACGCCTAGCCCCGTTAAACACCCAAGACGATTGTGTTACAGGAGTCCCCGTCACCACAGTGAACACCGTAGGCATTGCTACTGTACCCGCACACCTGACAAATCAAAACGGCAGCAGACACAGTGTTGTAAAACAGATTCGCATTTTATTGAAATGCTATACCATTCTTCACAGGGCGCGTAGCTGATCACAGTGTGATATAGAAAACATGGCACAAATATACCTAAATAAAAGCATTTTACATTAAAAATAAAAACTCCAGGTTCATCTGAACCTCAGGTTACAGTTTAGGATACCCCCCATTTCCTCAGCACCTAAGGAGTTACTGTATCAGCCGCCTTGGTTGTGCTGATTGTGTGATGCCATTGAGGTGACTACTAGGGTACCAGCCCCCCTCTCTAGGATCGTCATACCTTCATTTGTAACAGTGTGAACCATTGTGTAGATCTCACAAGTCGCAATGAAATACTGCAGGACTATCCAGCCCCAACAAGTGCAGTTAGTGCCAGCTGCCTCGTTTGCCATCAATTTGTACACTGGCAGTTTGCTGGATCTAAGATGCACCAGGGAGTTCTTAATACTGCGCAGCCTGGACACCTCTCCCCCCCTCCACCTTTTACCTGTCTCCCAGCTGTGCATTTTTAGATGCATGACAATGTGTATTGGCCTTTTTGTCTGCCAGCGGTGGGGAGATGTAAACTCCGCTTTCCATGTCTGCCACTCTGAAACCGTCGGTGTACACACAATGTAAACGTACACTTCTATTTTTGCACAGATTTCCTGTTAGTTCATCGACTGGATTGTAAAAAAAAAAAAAAAAGATCTAGGATGTAAAAAAAAAACAAACCATCCACAGTGTCATGAATAGCCCTATGATACAGGATAAGCGTCTCCGTGCATGTACCTGTGCCAGACATGGGAGAGAAGGGGTGTGTGCACAGTGTAGAATCCCTATCTTCCGTTACCGATGCCGGAAGTGGGAGAGAATAGGGTGAGCCCAAATAGCCCTTGTAACACCACAGCGGACCTATGCCCAGTGTGATGAGTGGCCAACGTGAAGGGGGTGCAGGAATCAGGATGTAAACAGAAACTGGTCTGCATTTAAAGAGTCTCATCTATGGTCCTGTCATATCACAGAAAAGGATCAGACTCAGGTATTGTAGATAAGGGGATTAAGTTGAAGAGTTGGTCAACATACTGTTGGGTGAATACACTGTTCCAAGTCAGAGGTTCTCAACTCTAGTCCTCAAGATCCCCCAACAGGTCAGGTTTTCAAGATAACCTGCTTGAGCACAGGAGCCTCAATCAGTCCCTGCTTCAGCTCAGGTGGCTTAATCAAAGACGGAGCCTCTGATTGAGCCACCTGTGCTGAAGCAGGGACCGATTGAGCCACCTCTGCTGAAGCCACCTCTGCTAAACCTGACCTGTTGGGGGGTCTTGAGAACTGCAGTTAAGAACTCCTGTTCCAAGTAGTGAATTCAAAAAGTGTGGGGACAGATTAAAGGACAGCTGTAGCCAAAGTATCCAATGTATGAGAGTACTTCATGGAGGACCTGTTCCAGTGAAATGAGAGAGGGTACAAGGAGCTCATTTGTGATGGATAAAGTGAAACGATTGTGACAGAAGTTACATTGTAAGAAAGGAACATTAAGGTTTCCTAGGGGTACTGTAACTATTTTGGCCATTGTCGAAGTCACATTTATTTCCCAACTTCTCATGGAACTGGAATAGAACGTACAGGGCGAGTCCTCTCTGCAGGAAATGACCCAAGATGTGTGTGGCTATGCACTGCACTAAGGCTGGGGCCATGGTGCCGCCGAATGTGCGGAGGCGCCGCACGCTGAGCGATCAGCGATCACATCCATGCGGTGTGCGGGCGCGTGCAAGCGGGAGGGGGCGCGCAGTGCGCAAGAAATCAGTTGAAACGGATATCTTGGCACGATATGCCGGTCACGTGAGCGGTTCGCCCAATGAGGGCGAAGCAGCTCCGTGACGCCCCGTCCTCAGGTCCAGTGAAAGCACCCACTTCACAGCGAAGGCACCATGCCCGCAGCCTTAGACAGCCCTTGTGCTTGCTAATAGCCAGTAAAGTGACTGGATGTAATTAATGCCAATGATTATTTATCGCTGTTTGGCGAGTTACCACCAGTAAGCTGAATTCAGCAGGCTACAAGAATCCCACTGCGGGGGTCCCGGCAGTTCCAGATAGAAAACACTGCAATTGTCACATTTTTTCCCCCCACAGAGCTATAACCAAGTGGCCTGTGCATTGAGGCAGCTTTTATACAAACGCGACACAGAGCATCAGTCATCTTGCGCTCTCAATATGAATATTTTAAGCCGTTTCGGGGAAATACAATGTTTCCATGTGCTCATATAGTCACACTGTAGACCCCCAAGTGCTGCAGAAAGTGGGACGGACAGTCGGGTGAAGATTTAGACCTGCAGTGATATTGCAGGTGGCGAGTACATGTGAGATTGGGCAGTAAATATTGGGAAGAAGTTACAATTAGAATGGAAATCCTATTGGTACTGGGTGAGAAGGATAATCTGAAACATTCTGGAAGTCCTTAAAGAACCAAGTAAGAATTGTTCAGACAATTCCTTCCACACGCAGAGGAAACAAATAAAGTGATGCTCATTACACAACAAAATTACCACAACAATTAAAAATTTGTTTAACAACCTACTTAAAAAATAATAATATTTGAATACATTTCTATAAAGAAATGACAAATATATTTGGATCTTTAGATGGGCGTTTTCTCAGCGTTGTCAATCTCTCCACTGAGGGGCAAGCTACGCATTACCAAGCAATGCAGTGCTGGCCCCTCATGGCAGAGCCATGGTTATAGATAAGACAGGCTGCCATATCAACCACTAACAGGGCCACACGGCAGGAAAACAGGCCACGTTCGGAACGCCGGCCGCGGAAAACACAGTATACAGACATTTCAAAGAAACCCTGGCATCTGCGCACACACACACACACACACACACACACACACACACACACACACACAGCAGCCGTGCCTCTGGGAGTTTAACAGGTACCTGAATTTAACCACTGAGGAGGTCTTCTCACGCCGGGATTTCATTCGCAGAGCCCTGACAGGACGGGTCACAGCCGCGGCTTGATCTGGAGCGGTTTGCCTGGGAAAATAGAAGAAGAAAACAAAAGAGTTAGGAATGCCGCCTCTCGCCACCTAGGCGCACTCTGGCTGCAGTGGCAAAGGTCTGTAACACAACAGGTGATAACGGGCAATACCAAAACCGTCTCCGGTTACATAAGTAGCACAGGCTTTTTTACAGCAGTACCAAACTATTTCAGAGTAATCTGCCCGTAGCTTTAATGAGCCGAACATATATCCAGAATCCCTTGTAACAACCAGTGACAGTAGCATGATTAAATCTGGTTATCTTTACATCTAAAGGCATTTTTATCCATTTTCAGAGTGTGTTTGTGTACTGTATTTGTATTTACGGTACTGTGGAGGGTTTTTTGTCACTTTATTTTTACGCAGTACAACTTAATGTCTGTTTATAACCCCGTACCACTTCACGTTGCACAGCCAGCAACCAACCTCACACTGACCCAAAAGGTGGAAACAGCTGTCTGTGAGTAGATATACTGGCCCTCACTTCTGTAACCCGGCTGCTGACACGATGTGTAACATGGCAGACATAAGCTTGTAGGGGTCCCTGTTCCAATCCTAAAAGGAAAAGAGTGCACATGGTGAGTCTTATTTGCATGTCATATACCCAGAATCCCTGGCTCCAGTGGAAGCATGCATGCCAAGAGATAACGGGGAAAGACCGTTTGTAGACCTAGCTCAGACATGCAAATGCACGGTGGGATTTTTGTGTGTGTACAGGGTAACATGAAGTTTACACCCGTTTCCGTGTGTGATGTCAACGTCTTCTGGGTTGAGGGGTGGTGGGCACAATGATGTTACTAGCCACAATTTACAAAGTCACGGTTTTTATTAGTTATAGTAAGTAAGACGGTCCCTCTAATACGTCTTATATTCTTATCACTTCCCTCGAGATGTTTGTCTCTTACCACTGCCATAACTTTTCCTTTCTGCACCCTGTCTGCGTAGAATACTCCATTGTTACCCAATGTCATGAGGACTCCTGGTGCAGAATGATTCGTCCTGGGGCGGTTAAGAAGCAGGTCTGGTGCCAGTTCCCCCGCTACTACGGAAAATTTGCCGTCACTGTAAGAGAGATGGTCAAGGAGTGGAATAATTGGACATCCCCTTGGGACACCTCCTGGTTAAGATCTTGTAAACCAGGTCCGACCAAAAGGAGGCGCATCTTGAGTCAGTAAAGAAAAAACAGATGATGCCAAGTTCGGGAGAATGCTGCGTTCCTAAAGACTCCGGGGATATGTATAAATATAGTGCAATTGTCCTCTAAAAACGCAGCGTCAAAATTAGCATCGGTCTCCATTTGGCAGCAGGACGTCTAAAATCTCTCTTGAATCATGTTCCTTCATTCGGAGCCGAGCCGATTTATTTGGCGCAAACAAGGAAAACTGCACGAGTTCTAGGCACAACTTTGGATCCATTGCCTCTCTGCTCCGTCACTGCTCCTATATTAGCTCATGGTGCTAGTGAAGCAACATGGGGCAAAAAAATGGAGCAAAGCCCCATCATACATGGGTTAAAAATGCTGCAATTTGCCCCGTTTTGAAGCAGTGCTCCAGTTTGAGATGCACCATACATATCCCTAACATTCTTCAGGTGCACCTGGGGGTCACACGGCACCATCGCGTGATCCCGCTAATACCATTTCAAAAGTATTTACCTTTAACAATAGTTTCTTTCTTCAAATTCGCCCTCGCTCGCACTCTAACATGCCTGTTTTGTGACATTGCTAAGAAAAGGTGCTAACAACTCGGACCCAGTTTACTGCAATTTTGGGAATCAGTGCAACATTCCCAAGCTTTTATTTATGCCCCAACTTGCTCCTATTTCAGCCACAATGTTTGAAATCAGAAACATGTACTGTGATGTTGGATGATTAGGAATTCGGTGCCTTCTCTGGTTTTGCCGTGTGCTACCCCCTCGCTGCCTCAGTGCTAAGCATGCGTTGCAAGCCCTTCTGTCGGGAAAGGGTTTTGGGAAAATTCCCACCTTCTGAGCCTTTTCAGTCTGTCATAATAGGTATGTGGAAGTCTGACTATATTATCAATGCCGTAATCACTACAAACCATTTCCTCACAGCCCCCCCCGCCTGTATATCAAAAAACATTTGAAATGCATTTGTTTTAAAACCAATCACCCGCATTTTAACACATTGGTGGGGAAGCGGGGTCATACTTGCGCCCCCCCAAACCTGTGGCTGCCCCAGTAGCCCACGCTCTCTCGCAAGAGCAGAGGGAATGGAGACGCTGCCGTCACTGATCCCAACTTCTCCGAGGTCCCTCTGATAAAAACTTGCTCCTCCTCCACCGCTGTTCTAATCACGAGTACCCAGTGTAAGGAGAGAGCCGCTGATCCTGTTACTGTGCTGCCGGCTCCTCCTCTGTGCTAATCACTAGTACCCATGTAGAGAGAGCGCTGATACTCTGCGCCGCCTCCACGCGTGTGCTATCACTGTACTGTGTAAGGAAGGAGCGCTGATACTACTGCTCTTCCGCTTCCTCGCTGTGCTAATCACTGTACCCAGTGTAAGGAGAGGACGCTGATACTGTGCGCCGCCGGCTCCCCCTCTGGCTAATCACTAGTACCCAGTGTAGGAGAGAGGAGCCTGATACTGTGCTGGCCGGCTCCTCCGCTGTGCTAATCACTAGTACCAAGTGTAAGGAGAGGAGCGCTGATACTGTGCTGGCCGCTCCTTCCGCTGTGCTATCACTATACCAAGTGTAAGGAGAGGAGCGCTGATACTGTGCTGCCGGCTCCTCCGCTGTGCTAATCACTAGTACCAAGTGTAAGGGAGGAGCGCTGATACTGTGCTGCCGGCTCCCTCCGCTTGCTAATCACTATACCCAGTGTAGGAGAGGACGCTGATACTGTGCTGCCGGCTCCTCCTCTGTCTAATCACTAGTACCCAGAGTAAGGAAGGAGCGCTGATACGTGCTGCTGCTGTGCTGCCGGCTCCTCTTCGCTGTGCTAATCACTAGTCCCAGTGTAGGAGAGGAGCGCTGATACTGTTGCTGCCGGCTCCTCCACGTGCTAATCACTAGTACCACAGTGTAAGAGAGGAGCGCGGATACTGTGCTGGCCGGCTCCTCCGCTGGTGCTAATCATAGTACCCAGTGTAAGGAGGAGCGCTGATACTGTGCTGCCGGCTCCTCCGCTGTGCTAATCACTTACCCAGTAAGGAGGAGCGCTGCTAACTGTGCTCATCCTAGTAACCCAGTGTAAGGGAGAGGAGCGCTGATACTGTGCTGCCCGGCCCTCTCCTGTCTAATCACTAGTACCCAGTGTAAGGAGAGGAGCGCTGATACTGGTGCTGCTGCTCCTCGCTGTGCTAATTACTAGTACCCAGTAAGGAGAGGAGCGCTGCTACTGTGCTAATCACTAGTACCCGTGTAAGGAGAGAGCGCGATACGTGTCTGCCGGCTCCTCCGCTGTGCTAATCACTAGTACCCAGTGTAAGGAGAGGAGCGCTGATACTGTGCTGCCGGCTCCTCCGCTGTGCTAATCACTAGTACCCAGAGTAAGGAGAGGAGCGCTGATACTGTGCTGCTGCTCCTCCGCTGTGCTAATCACTAGTACCCAGTTTAAGGAGAGGAGCGCTGATACTTTGCTAATCACTAGTACCAGTGTAAGGAGAGGAGCGCTGATACTGTGCTGCCGCTCCTCCGCTGTGCTAATCACTAGTACCCAGTGTAAGGAGAGGAGCGCTGATACTGTTGCGCTGCTCCCTCCTCGGTGCTAAAAACTAGTACCACAGTGTAAGGAGAGGAGCGCTGATACTGTGCTGCCGCTCCTTCGCTGTGCTAATCACTAGTACCCAGAGTAAGGAGAGGAGCGCTGCTACTGTGCTAATCACTAGTACCCCAGTGTAAGGAGAGGAGCGCTGATACGTGTCTGCCGGCTCCTCCGCTGTGCTAATCACTGTACCCAGAGTAAGGAGAGGAGCGTCTGATACTGTGCTGCTGCTCCTCCCCTGTGCTAATCACTAGTACCCCAGTGTAAGGAGAGGAGCGCTGATACTGTGCTAATCACTAGTACCCAGTGTAAGGAGAGAGCGATGATACTGTGCTAATCACTAGTACCCAGTGTAAGGAGAAGAGCGCTGATACTCTGCTGCTGCTCCTCTGCTGTGCTAATCACTAGTACCCAGTGTAAGGAGAGGATCACTATTACGCGTTGTAAGGAGAGACACGCTGATACTGTGCTGGGCCCCCCCTCCGCTGTGCTAATCACTAGTACCAGTGTAAGGAGAGGAGCGCTGATACTGTGCTGCTGCTCCTCCGCTGTGCTAATCACTTTACCCAGTGTAAGGAGAGGAGCGCGATACTGTGCTGCGGCTCATCCGCTGTACTAATCACTAGTACCCAGTTGAAGGAGAGGAGCACGGATACTGTGGCTGCCGTCCCCTCCGCTTGTGGCTAACACTATTACCCCGCAGTGTAAGGAGAGGAGCAGGACAGAATTAACTAGAACACCGGTATTAAGCAGCTGACCGGAGCGCGCACAGAGAAGCTGTTACTTATGGCTGCCATATCCCTTCTGCCACCCTCTCAAAAAAAGCACAGCCACCTACTCAAATTCCTCCCCTAGTATACACATACATCTATATACAATCACACCTGACTTACCCCATTCATTTCAATAGGTATTGTACTCTTCAGTGAAACTGCACCTTTAAGACTCTGGGGGTATATTAACACAGCCGTTCGGTCTGGACACTAAGCCCTCATGTCTGATGTGTCATCTCGTCTCACTGCAACCCATCGCAGTGGACACACACGGTCCTGTTGGCTGATGTTCCTGAATTCTGGCAGATCGAGGATGCCTAAAAGGGCTCTGTGCTGGGAGCCAGCAGGATATGGTTACTATGTTTGTGAGCTTGGTGAGTACAGGCCTGTGCAGCTGGGCATTCCTGCTGACAGAGTCTGCACAGGACAGCGGTGATGGACACAGTGCAGAGGGGTGAAGGCAGCTCATGTACCGTACTATAGCTAGAATTAAACTTCTGCCACTCTGCCATCACATCAGGGATTGTCAGTTTAAATATAGGGCCTCTTACAAGCCTTACTTAGTCGCTCTCTACACACACATACGCGCACACACACACACAGTTTGTGAACCCCTTAACCCTTTAGGAGTTTCGCATATTTCAAACCTAAAATGCGATTAGATCTTAATCTATGTCTTACTAATACATAAAGATAACCTGAGAAAATGAGACAAAAACATGATAACTTTTCAATATTTATTTATCAACAAATGATTCAAAATTCAATATCCATGTGTGAAAAGCTACATGAACCTTTAGATTCTGTACCTGGTGGGGCACCCTTGAGCAGCAATGACTTCAGCCAAGCGTTTCCTGTAACTGCTGGTCAGTCTCACATCGGTTTTGAGGAATTTTGGCCCATTCCTCCTTTCAGAACTGCTTCAACTCCGTGACGTTTGAGGGCTTCCTTGCATGTACAACTCGCGTCAGGTCCGGCCACAACATTTCGATGGGGTTAGGTCCTGATTTTGACTGGGCCATTCTAAAATGTGGAATTTCTTCTTCTGCAGCCATTCTTTTGTAGATCTGCTTGTATGGTTAGGATCATGGTCTTGCTGTATGACCCACTTTGGCTTCAGCTTCAGCTTGTGGACGGATGGCCTGACAATCTCCTCTGGAATCTTCTGCTACAATGCAGAATCCATGGTTGTGTCAATTATGGTAAGCCGTCCAGGTCCTCAGGCAGTAAAGCAGCCCCAATCCTTCACAATCTCAGCACCATCCTTGATGGTTGGGATGATTGTTTTCTGTTAGAACGCAGTGTTTGGTTTTCGCCAAACAAAGTTTCTCATTGAGACCAAAAAGTTCTACCTTTGACTCGTCTATCAAGAGAACATTGTTCCAGAAGCCTTGCGAATCATCTATGTGCTCTTTGGGAAACTTTAGATGGGCAGTAATGTTCTTTTTAGAGAGCAGTGATTTCCTCCTGACTATCCTTCCATGGACACCATTCTTGTTCAGTCTTTTTCTGATAGTTAAATCATGAACACTCACATTAGCCGAGGCGAGAGAAGTTTGCAGATCCTTGGATGTTACTCAGTGGTTCTTTGTGACTTCCAGGATGATTTGCCGGGTTTGTTCTTGGAGAGATTTTGGTAAGACGACCGCTCCTGGGTAGAGTGACTGTGGTCTTGAACTTTCTCCATTTGTAGACTATCAGCCAGTGGATTGGTGGAGCCCCGAATCCTTAGAAATGATTTTGTAACCCTTTCTAGACTGATGAGCATCAATAACTGTTTTTTTGAGGTCCTCAGAGTTTTATTTTGATCCTGGAATGACGTGTTTCCACACACCTGTATGGTGAAGACCAAACTCACAAACTTTCTGATCTTTATATAGGGTGGGGGCTCGAAAAAGCACATCTGAAGATCTACCTAATTATTTAAACATCTTATTCTAATCATCCCCTTTAATTTAGGTGATAAAACCTAGGGTTTCACTTACTTTTGCACATACCATTACTCACTGTTTGTCTAATTCATATATAATTTTGTCTCAAAAGATATGGAATTGGTTAATATAAACCCTATTTGATATTTTAGAAAAGACTGGTTTTGATTCAAGGTTATCATGGAAAAATGATGGCATTTCCGTAAGGGGTTCACAAACTTTTTCTCGCCACTGTACATACATATACTGTACATATAAGTATACATACACACTGTTAAACTTCACCTGATATAAATGTATTTCTTTTTGCAACATGAATATGTCTATACAACCAATTTAATGTATCGCTATAACGTTTAACGTCTACACACTCCTTTGTAAATGTTTCTGTTCTCTCCAACTTCCCCAGTTACTTTGGCAACTTCATATTGTAACTGCTGAGCATGTAGTCTCATATAGTCCTCTGTTCTGCATTGGAGTCTCCAAAGTAGCATGTGCTGGGAAGCAGTCTTCTTGCTTGGGAAAATGTCAGCACCATTCATTCTAACGAAGCTGAAATATTCATAGTAAAGGTTCACATCATAATACCTAAGGGCCAGAGAGAGAAGCTCCCCAGGCTACCGACTCTTCCATATGTTGCCTAGAAATCAACACTACAAGAAGTGGGCTAGACCACTGAACATGGTAAGTGTGTGTGGGGTGAAAAATGGGACTAAACTGGCTGTGTCCTGTGTGCTCGCTAGGAGGGAACGAATCCCACATGGCCCTTGGCACACCATTGAATGATAGGATGACAGAATCAGAAAGATCTGCTACGGAGGGCCCAACAGGTTGATTGTAGGCTTCATAACTCGCTCTTAGATGCTGCAGGACTGATGCAGAGTACTCCAAACCACGTACTAATTATCTCAAACCAAATGACCCGTTAGGGGCCACGCCACCCAACTCGACAAATTCACTTTACTAAGAGCAGAGAGGAAGTAATGAAACAGAACCACTGAGATTGGAGCATGGTACAATGCTCCACAGACACTGCACAATGCTTAGTAACAGCATTATGTTTGGGACCACCTAGCTGGAATTGCACCTTCAAGCAGGAACAAGTATGAATATAGCCTGAATAAATGCAACATGATCTATTTAATCAGGGCTAGTTTGAAGTGCTGGTTTGTTCCTGTGTATTACAGATGTAGCCGGACTCCCTGTCCCCGGCGCCTCGGTCGAAGAAGAAAAAGCCAGCAACCCTGGAGACCAGATCTGTGGCAATCAAGCTGCACGGGGTTCGTGCTCCCAAATGGGACACCCCACAGCATTAAGCCCCTGGACAATAAGGTTAGCCTCAAGGGCCACCACCAGGTCTGGTTTTCAGGATATCCTTGCTTCAGTACAGGTGGCTAAGTCATTGTGCTGAAGCAGGGATATCCTTAAAACCTGACCTGTTGGTGGCCATTGAGGACTGGAGTTAGCCACTCCTGACCCAGGAGGCGCTCTTTCTCCCCTTGTCCCTACATTTGTCATAAGGGTTACTGCTCGTTCAACTTTATAAATATAACTTGACAGCAGTGAGATCGTAGCAGCTACCTAACAGTGGGAGAGGTGATCCTACATTTGATTACGGTCACTAGCCCGCTCAGGTCACATCACCCTCCAGAGAGAGAGAGACACATTCCTGTGTGAGGATGGCTGGCTTATTAGAACAGTGCATTTCCCACAGGGACGCGTGGGACAGAGCTGTGCGTCTAGCAGCAGTGACATTACTCCCCTGCCACCCACTGGCGCAGCTACAATGTTCACCAGGGTTTGTTCCCGTGTCCTTGGCGTGCAGCCAGCTTGTATTTACTATAGCTCATGCGTGTGGGGTGGAAGCTGCGCCCCGGACAGCGTTTCGTCATCGTACTAACCCTTTCCCTGCCAGGGGCACTAGCATTGCAGCGCCGCAAGGGTTCATAATGGCAGCCATTGTGACATTTGTACGACTAATAACTCAAGAACGTCAGCTCCTGTGGGCAGGGAACTCCTTCCTTTAGTCTTATATATGTACTCATGTCATACAATGTTATCATCCTCCCTCCCCCTTGTACTGCGCTGCGGAATATGCTGGCACCATACAAATAAACGATGATAACCCAGATCACTGCAACCTTGGCATGAAGGCAGCTTCCTTGTCTCATCGAGGTACGATCACCTAACTAGTCCCTGATGAGAGCAGAGTGTATTGTGTCTTCTGTGCAGTTTGTCCTTGTGCATCGTAACTATAAAGCAGACATTACAAAAAGCGCCTCGCCCAAGCAATTCATTCCCCATACAATAAATGCTGGCAGTGGGACTTGGGCTCTGTAATGTTTTTAGGCCTATTACCCCATTTCTCCCCTGAATAAAGAGAACAAGAGTATATTTCAAGGTGCGCTTGGAGGGCCCTGGCTTCTTTGTGTTCTTCGACACGCTTTTCATTTTAAAAGCCCCATAAATATGCAAATGATCCCACAATCACGAGAGCAGGACTCCCCATAGAAGAGGCAGGACAAAACAGCTGGCATCATTTCCTACATCAGGGTGGCAGATTGCCCGCAGTTAAAATGGGTTGAAACAGGCTGGCTCTGCATATTAACTGCTTCATAGCTGGAGGGGCAAGAAATTGAATGCCCCCCCACCCCCATCCCTTTAACACACAAAGAGTGAAGGTGGGCAGTGGGAGATTCCGGATATACTGATCAGGGTATCTGTTGTGGTTGTCTACTAAGCTTGTATTAGCAAAATATACAAGACACACATTCCTTAATGCATCCACCCCAACAAGCAATGCCCCTTTAACATACTATAATTAGGATCCCTTATCTCATTAAGGGGGTAATGGCTGCTTCCGAGTATATTGAATTACCCCTTAAATGATCAACAGCGGACAAAATGAAAGTAACATTCCTGGACTGAAATAAGCAGCGCACTCATCCAGTGACATATAATATCGCCATTCTCCTAGCCTCAAGAAACTATTCTCATATAGGCAGCCCCCACATAGCAGGAGAAATAAATAAACAATGTATCAATGTAACTGGCGTCCGCAGAGAGATGCCATCACTCTTAACCCTTTGGATGCCAGCGGGGCTGTGGCACCGCAGTGTGATTGCTTCTGCGGCGATCACATGATTCTGGAGCGCTCTTCCCTCTGAAACTTCAGAAGATATTTCTGCTGTTCCGTTTCAGCAAACCTATGCGGTTTAACTCATAGGGTGGGGGGGTTACAGGTGCCCCTATAAGGGCTCGCTCAGACAGGCTGCTACGGCAGCTTGCTAGCGTTCGCAACCCCGCCACTCGCGCCTGCGGCACAGCGATCTGTGCTCCAATCGCAGGAGGCAGATCGCTGCGTTTGGGGGCGTGTATGAGCGCGTCACGGAGCTGGTTCGCCTTTATTGGCTGAACCAGCTCGCGTCACGCGACTGTAGCCCCAAATAAAAATTTGGGTTGTGCTGGCAAAATGTCGCAGCGACAACGCTGCACTTTGCCGCCGGTGGAGTTTTCAGTTTGAAAACTCGCACCGCACAACCCAAATTTGCCACGGATGTGCGCGCCAGCCTAAGGGCGGGAGCACACATGGCGCTTCGCCGCGTGCACGCGCCTCCGTCTGCTGGGCGATGTGTGAACATCCCCAGCAGACGGCATGATCCACGAGCGGGCGGGGAGCAAGCGGTAAATAATGAGAATAATAAATAAAATAATAACCCCCCCCCCCCCCTGCCCCCCAGCAATTTCAGCAGCCAATCCATAAAAACGTCTCGACATTGATTGGCTGCTGAAACTGACGTCGCGCTGCTGCAGCCTGGGATCACACATTCGAAAGACTCCCGCTACAGCAGCGGCGATGACGCCTAGCTGCGCAGCCAATGGTAGTTTCAACAATGAACACTACCATTGGCCGCCAGTGGTCAGTGACGAACACGCGCGCGCACATCGCGTAGCGCTGTGTGCGCGCCAGCCCATAGAAGAACCTGGTGGAAGTACAGCACAGATGTAGCAAGGCTAACTGCTTCGGGTACCAGGGCAAACCGTGGGACCGCGACTGCCCCTGGAGGATTATTGGTGTGGGTGTGGGGGGGGGTGGGCGAGAACAGATCGGGAAGCATGGAGCGACCGCGCCGGCACTTTCTCCGGAGCTGCGGCTTAAAGCCTTTCCAGCGGCAGCTTCGGAGACAGTGTCGCCACATCTGTATGTATGTGACAAGGTCCCCTGTGACAGGGCAATATATGTCCACAGGGCACCGAAGTGGTTCAAATCAGCCGATACCAAAAAGATAACCATGACTGCCCGAGCAGATACCACAGGAATACGGACTAATCCGTGTGTTTTACATAAGCGCGTCGGCGAGCGAGCGTTTATATGAATGAAATGTTAGGGAAGCTGCTGAGCGACGTTATTTTACTGCATAGTTTTATTTTGAAGATCTGTTTTTGCCCTTTCGGGAGACGCTTGAATTGTTAAGATCTGATGCGTCGCTCAGGAGATATGAACTGTTGATATATTAAGCATCCGGGAGGACAAAATGGAGCTCTGCCAACAGCCCAGTGCAGTCCAAAACCACTGAGAATCATCATTTCGATCACTAGACAGAGGAGGACGTGCTTAGGGGGCAGGACAGTAAGGGCTTGGGGGTGGGGGGGGGGGCGTAGACAGGGGGGGAGGTTGCTGCCTTAATAGGTACAAGATTAAGGAATAAAAACATCGATCTTGAACATGTGCTTCTGTAAATCAGGGTCCCTTAGATCGCCCGGAATAGGATTGGAAGAATCACTGTATTGCTAGCTTGGCTCCATCTGGCAGTGAGCCGGCTGCAGGGTTGCTGCAGTGTTACTGCTCTTGTTAACCACAGCCAAGATGGGATCCCTGGCTGAGCTGCCGTCTGGAGCAGCTCACAGAGCCCTGAAGTCGCACACAGCGGGGGCCCCCATCAATGCTTAGATACTGCAGTTGGGGGGGGACTGGCTGTAACTCACGGAGCCAATTACAGGAACCGATTAAAGCTGCAGTCCCACGTAAAAACAAAACCTCCAGAACGCCAGTGTATTGTTATCGTTTCATACACTACTAAACATTATTCTCACTGAGAGGTGCGTCTTTAGCCATATGCAGCGTTTCTCATCTTGTTCGTGTGGATCTCTGATATTTGCCGGTGAAACAAAATGCATTCTCTCCTTGTAATGCTATTTAAGTATCCCGGCAAAGTGACAAAACCATACATAAAATAAAAAAACCTACAGTAAAGCGCCTAATTAATCAAGTGAGCGGTGTAATAACACTGTTAAAGCTGCATTAAGCTGGTACATTAACTCACTTCTAACTGTATTGAACGAGGGGGTAAGTCCATGATGTGTATATATGGCTTGGATGGGTATACAAGATACTGGGGCTCAGTACCGGGGTTCTCGCCACCTTTGATCGGCTGAAGAAATATAGAACTTCAAAGTTCCTAAAACTCGGAGTTCTAGGAGCACACAGTTCTGTACCGATCTAGGGCGACTTGCCACAGCCACTCCTCAGCAGCCACCGGCCAGTTCGCAGTGAAGGTAACCGCCTAACCTTACTGCTTAACCCAAAAGCCCCCAATGTTAACCCCTTACCCTAAAACTCCTAACCACAACCCCTAATGCCAACGTTAATGTTCACCCTAAAAACCCCAACCCCTTACCCTAAAATCGCTAACCTTAAACCATTACCCAAAAAACCTTTAACCCTACAACCCCTAGCCTTATCCTAAAACCCCTAACCTTAACTCCTTGCCCTAAAACCCATATTCAGAGCCCTTACCATAACAAGATAGAGAAAATAGGCTAAAGCGCTCCAATGCCAGGAATAAAAGTATATTGTAAGCCAAAACCACTAATCCAAGGTATAAAAAATGAGTAATGGTATTAGTACATAATAACCACTAGTATGGGTACTATCCTTCTGAAGACAGGTGGTAGATGGTACCTTACCATAACAAGCCTAAGCTTAACTCCTTAATTAAACCCTTACCCCCCCAAAAAACTAAAGTTAAACCCTTAATTTACCGGCGAAACGTCCGGTTGTGGAGAGACGGCCAGTGGCAAGTTGTCCCATTCCGGTCCTGTACCCGGTAATAAATATAATGGCACAGAATTCATGTTGGAGGCTGCCACCCTGCCGAACCCAAAAAGTATTACCATTCATCCACTCAACATCTCTGGGATTAAACCTCTGGGTGACAATGCGACTTAGTTACTACGTAATAGGGACAGGCACTCCGGGGATCCCATGACATAGCAGTTTAAGCCATTTTGCAGGTGACTACATTCTCTGTTAGCCAATGACATTGTAACGATTATATTTGTTGCGAGTTGAGTGGGATTATCACTTTAGAGCAGGGGTGTGCAAACTTTCCCCCCGCGCCTGATCTCCTCCCCTCCTTACCTTGTCTTCTGCGGCAAATGACGCCATGGGGCCACGTGACGTCACATTGCTATTGCAATGTGACATCAAGGCATCATTTCACGCCGCGTTGCCACGTCGACAAGGTAAGGAAAGTTGCAGAGGCCTCACGCGATCCTCGGCATTTAATGTAAAGGCCTTGGGGAAGAGCGCAGGGCCACTGCAACCGCTGCGCCCCCCTGGAAAAACTTGCCGCCCCTCAAGACACCCCCCCCCCTCCTTACAGGTCTGGTTTTCAGGATATCCCTGCTTCAGCACAGGTGGCTCCGCTAATATATAAATAAATAAATATATGTACACACACACATACACACACACACGCGTCTCTAGCTACACCTCAGTCCCTGATCTTGTAGCCTGACCTACTTCTATGGCACAGCTGGCTTCTCTCCCCTATGCTGAGCTCACCGCCTATCTGTGTTTGCACCCTGTCAGGCTACCCTCTGACTTTTAACAGCCATTTCACAACCTCTTTGCACTTTCACAGGAGCCGTCTCAGCCTCACGGTGTACGTTGGCTTTCTGGAACTACTACCTACTTTAAAAAAAATCGCAAACAAGACAGGGCTGGCTCTGTAAAAGGTGAGCACATGATCCTCATTCTCCACCCCAACAGATCGGAAATCGCACTAAAAGTGAATTACATGGAACAAGAACTGCACAGCTTGCATAGACTCAATTGACCTTTGGAAACACAAGTGCACATAACCAATATACAATAAGATGGAACGTATTTTTAAGGTTGCTTCTTTCACTGGGGTTTTGTTTTTAAAAAAGGTTGTTTGGATTTAGTTTTGTGAAAACGCTGCTTGGTTTTGGTGTTCGTTACGAAAACGGTGGTAAAAATATGCAGGAAAAATCATAAAAGCATGAAAAAATCCATAAGTATAAAACCATAAACACACTTAGAGAACTGCTCCTTTTAGTATGAACTCTAAAAGTGTCACTTGAAAGATGGCGCAAAACCCATAGGGCCAACTTCCTCCATGGCCCACATGCCACAAGCACACGGAGGATATGGGCATCCCAACCTCAAACGTTGCCTCTTGGTCACGCCAAGGTCACGGACGTGGTGAGTAATTTTTGCAGACACATGAAGACCTGTTAAGTGACGTCTACAGCGATGTTCCATGAAGACAACCCAACTCAATGTGACCTTCTCCTGATCAACCAAGTCATGAACAGGCTGTGTAATGATACACTGAAGAAATAAAGACTGAAGATAGGAAGTTAGGCTGACAATATAAAGTTGGATATGAGCAATGGAGATTAACCACTTTGTTCTCGAGTTGTTCCTCAATGTAAAGCCCATGCACAATCATTAAACAATCTTTCATTCTCCCAGCGGTATGGGGCTACCTCTTGATTTGAGGCGTTTCCCATGCAGGAAAGGGGTTATGGTTAGAAGATTTTGCCTGCACACAAATATTACCCTCTCAACCAGGAGAAGCTGCCATTATAGAAAGAGCAGTGTACTTGAAGATATGAAGACTGAAAAATATTAGATATGGAGATAGTAAGTCTGCAGATTGTAAGAGTAAAGATATGAAGACACTAAAGATATACGAGAACTGAAGAACTGGGAAATAGACCCACCAGTCAATGTTATGGAGACATCCCACCAAGCCCCCTCCATCTAGATTCAACAACCCATTGGGGCACAGGATATAGCTTAGACCTAGGCCCCAGCATTAAACTCCCCCGGGTCATATCTCTGTCCTAGGCCCCACCATGGTCAAGGGGTAATGATTTGACTGTATAGGCAAAATCTCCAGTTGCCCTACATGGGGAGATGGGAAGCAGGTGCACAATATGGGGCACTCAATGGTCTTCTGTGTGCTATACAGTGTGTGGGACTCCCTTTGTAACAAGGTGGTTTACAGAAGTTAACCACCTCAACAACCCATAGGACCCCAGGACACAGTTTAGTGCTGGGTCCCGCCATTCCCCCCTCTTCTACGGGCCAGGACATGGCCGAGATTTATATTTAGATATTGTAGAGAAGAAATTAGAGACGGAGTATAACGGCTGTCTCTTTCTGCTCCTCTGTTAGTATGACCCGGGTCTATCTGCCCCTTTCATTCGGTTTGCTTTCTGTTCCTGGGTGAGCCTTTTCTATGCTTTCTTCCCGTCTCCATTTCTTGCTGTCCCTTTCCTCTGCTTGTTTTGTCTCTTGCTTACCCCCCCCTTTAAAATAAATTCAAGTGCAGAGCCTGCATGCTACACCCTAGTCCCACTAAGTGAAGGAAGAGGCACATATTTATATGGAGGGGGAAATGTTGGGTAATAGATTGGTTGGAATAACCTTGGTCATTAATAAACCGAAACGAGGGTGTGCCCGAAACCCGGATTCAGAGGATCAGAACACGCTCTGTTCTCGGGTTTCGGAAGGCAAACGTACCCATCCCTAATTCTTTTCAAACAAGCTCCCTCATGGCTTAAATGTGCTACCCTTTTTGAGAAAGATACAGGAATTCAAAGTATTCCTCCCCTTGTTATTATAGGAGCAGGTATCATAAAACATAGGAAAATTTCACTTTTATATAACATGAAATATGTTTTCCAAAACAAAGCATCTGGGATTTCAGCTTCAACAGGATTCGATTCTCACGAAAATCAGGCCCAGTGTTACAATTTTTACAATGGTATTTCTACCACCGATATGTTCTGGGAAAGGAATCTTATTGAATTAACCACTTCAGTGCCAGATGACATACAGTTAACGCCACCAGGTACTGCATGCTTATGATAACTGTACTCCATGCCATTCCCACTTTTTCTAGGGGAAGTCAAACCCCAAGACTCCAGGCGCCGCTGCGCTGATCCAAATGGAAGAGAAGGATTTATTTTTCAGTTCCTGACGTCAAGGGGCGGACCGGGTCATGTGTTCACCATACAAGCGGGCCCCTGGAGCCCGAATGTCTGTGGGGCTCGTGGTGTGAAAGGGTTTGCACACACCTTGCTTTCACACACGTCCCAGGGAGAATGGCTCGCTGTGACACAGGTGTGGCTTAGGGAAGAGGTGAATCTGCCAATTGTGTATTGAAGGCCAGCAACTTCTTCCACCCTAATCCGAGAAAGGAGACCAACCGGGCGAGCTTGCGGTGTTAACAGGCGGTCAAAGGGTGACACGCTTTCAACTTGACAGCAAAGGGTTACACGAGTTATTCCATGCTCAAGTGCAAAGCTTTGAAGAAGAACAAGAATCGCTGCCCCACCAATAGGCATCATTTGAGGGTGCTCAGTGGAGCTGTTAAATACGCGTGTTCCATTAACGTTACGGCTGTGAAATATGGCGATAAAATTACGGCCGTATGGTCGTAGATTTGTAGCCCGCCGCGTTGCTAGGGGTTTAATCCTCGCTCTGGCGTGCAGAGAGCTGTAAAGTGTTTACGGAGAGGATCGTTTGCGGCTATAAAATCCTCTTCTTTCTCCCAAACAAGGCTGACTGGAGCCATTTGCCGGGCCCAGAACGCTCATCGGGGGAGAGAGGAACAGCTGTTCTCGCCGGGAGTCTGTAGCCATCTTCCATAGCAAATTAACTGAAATGGGTGCTTCCTAATTAAATTAGCACTCGAATGGAATGGTTTGCATTGGTGCGCTTGGTTACAATTAGAGCAGAGACAACAGTTAGCAGGATCCCTGGCTACTTAACTGGAAGGTGAAATATGAAACACAAAATTACCTGAGAGTTCAGGGGGAAGGAAGCAGGAGGTGGGGGGGGGGGGGGTTGTCTTGACCCGATACTTCTAGGACTACAGAACCAACCAACCATGTAAGCAGCGTTGTACAGCAGAAACATACAGTACATTTACAATACAGCAAATCACTTATACACGTACAATCAGGAATAGCAGAATCAAACAAAAAGGTGAACACAGGGAATCACTGCTCCGCAGAGCTTACAATCTGGAGGGAAGGTGGGAGCCGTACAGAAATGGCTGCTGTTTATATGCTACGGAAACGTGGCCTTTAAAACGGAGCCCTGAAAATGTAAAAAGAGCGATATTTGTCAGCTCTGATGGGAAGAGCGTTGCAGCCCAGGGCAGGTCCCAACTATTATATTTGGGGTTTGTGTGGGAAAACAGGTTGTCATCTAAAAAAAACTGCAAATGTACATTTACATGGGGAAAAAATCATGAATCCTTTCCTATTTAATTTATTATGCAGTGAAGATAGAAAGAGAAACATCGGGAGGGGGGGAGGGGTCATACGTCGGTAACACGGGAGAAAACAATAGACATAGTTAGCTGCAATAATGACCACATACTGTATGTACAGCACTGCGCTTCATGCGAGAAGGACCCACAAGTGGAAAAGACACGGGGCGTGATATTAAGACTGAGCACCCAAAGAGCAGAGAATGGCAGCACGCTGTGCCCATACTGTATGAATGTCTTTATGTATATAGCGCCATTAAGGAACATAGCGCTTATATATACTGCACCGACACACTTTATTCGAGCAAATACCCAGTATGTACCTGGCAGATACCTGGAATGCGCCGCTCCTCACCTCTGACAAGCCCCGTTGCGTTTGCCTTCCCAGCCTGGGTTCATGCCTGGCTGACGGGCGGCTGATCTGTTACATGATAATGATTAGGATTTAATAGGCTGCAATGCTTCGCGTGTCTACCAGATGGCATAAATTCATGAATTGTAATGCAGTATATATATATATACTGTGCAGTATTGCAGCCAGCGGGAATAAAATGCTTCAATCCCTGCCTGGAAAATACCTCAATGCACTCGGGCAGAAAACAGTCACAAACCTCAATACACCCGGGTATACCCGAATTCGTGGGACTAGCCGAGCTCGAATAAAGTGTGTCGCCAGTGTAACCATTTAGAACACACTTCCTGGCGATCGAGACGGGAACAGTGAGACTTATTCCGGGTTTATTCAGAGCTTTATGGGGTCTCTGAAGTGAAAGGCACTGGGACAGTGAGGAGCTTTTGCAGGATATTAAAGACCCCCCATACCAACTGTAATTTCAGGACAAAGCCATCAAATGTGTATGAAGAAGCCCTGCATCCCCTCCAACAAAGGGGGGACCATTACTATAGGTCTATACAGTATCTATGCATGCGAGTGGGGGTTCGATCCCGTGTATGGAGTAGCTTAGAGCAGGGGACTCGGCTCCAGTCCTCAAGCCCCCCCAACAGGTCAGGTTTTCAGGATATCACTAATTCAGCACAAGTGGCTCAATCAGTCCCTGCTTCAGCAAAGGTGGCTCAATCAGAGGCTCAGTCTGTGACTGAGCTACCTGTGCTGAAACAGGGACTGATTGAACCACCTGTGCTGAAGCAGGAATATCCTGAAAACCTGACCTGTTGGGGGGGGGGGGAGGGAGTAGGGGGGGTTCAGGACTGGAGTGGAGTACCCCTGGCATAGAATTAGGGGTCCTGTTTATTAAGAGTGCACATTCAGTTAGAAGACACAAAGGACTCCGATGTCTGGCCCTTAAACAAATCACCCCTTCTAACAAGTAACATTGGGACACTGAAGCGGAGTAATAGTAAAGTGTTATAGTGTATAACTAGATTTTAGAACAAACTTAGAATTATACTGAATTAAAAGGCTTTTCCCCTTCTGTTATTCAGCCACCTGTGCTGAACCTGGGATATCCTGAAAACCTGACCTGTTGGGGTGGTGGGGGGGGGGGGGGGGGGTCCTTAAGAACCCCTGACTTACGGTGTGTAGCTTGCGATACCCTCATAAACATACCCTTAAAACATGTGCAGATCTAGCCAGACACCCCTGAGCCGCAGCAAAGATATCCGCTTGCTGCGGCTCCGTTATGCTGCAGCAGTGGCTGTCCTGCTGACGCAAACCGCTGTTTTCCCAGGAAGCCGGACCATGGCAATCTGCGGTTTCCCCAGGAAGCCGGACCATGGCAATCTGCGGTTTCCTCAGGAAGCCGGACCATGACAAACTGCGGTTTCCCCAAAAAGCCGGACCATGGCAATCCGCGGTTTCCCCAGGAAGCCGGACCATGGCAAACCGCGATTTCCTCAGGAAGTCGGACCATGGCAAACCGCGGTTTCCCCAGGAAGCCGGACCATGGCAAACCGCGGTTTCCCCAGGAAGCCGGACCATGGCAATCCGCGGTTTCCCCAGGAAGCCGGACCATGGCAAACCGCGGTTTCCCCAGGATGCCGGACCATAGCAAACCGCGGTTTCCCCAGGAAGCCGGACCATAGCAAACCACAGTCCCCAGGAATATATTAAAAGGAGCTCCGTGCTAATGTTGTTGCCTTCTAAGCAAGTGAACCTGGTTCCAATCCCAGTGTCAACTCACCTTCACAAGTCACTTTATCTCTGTGTCTCGGGCACCGAAATGAGTTGGTACAGTATGCTCCTTGGCGGAAGAGTCTCAATGCGCCCAAACTTATTATTACACCTGCCGTAACATATTACTTCTCCCACAGAAGATCTCCAAGGTCTTTGTGACACAGAAGTACATTGAGTTTCATTGGTCGTCCTCCTGCTTTCTCTGTAACGATGACATGCAAATGAGCGCTCGCTGCTTCGGATCCATTCTAACAGCGGAGCTCAGAGGGCTCCATGTTAACAGGGATAAGAAGTAAAGCGTGACACACTGTGTGATCATTTGCATGTCATTTCCCAGAATCCCTGGCTGCAGTGGAAGCGCTGTGTCCCGAGAGATGATGGGGGAGGCAGCGCTGTCTGAGAAATGTTAACGTGGGACTTTTTTTGTTACTTTTTTTTTACCCACAATAACTTAATGTGTGGTTATAAAGACTTAAAAACTTCCATACAGTAGTCTGCGCTAAAATGTTGTGTAACAAGCATTTCTGTGACATATATACACATATATATATATATATATATGTGTGTATATATATATATATAACACCTGCGCTTTAAAGTGAGTTTCAGTTTGAGAATATGCACTGAGCTGCCTGAGCATTAGCTGGGGCTGACAGTTCTTTGGGGGGCCGTTTTCGGTCCACAGGCCGCAAGTTTTAGAGCCCTGATTTACAGCTAGGGAAAGACAGGTTTGTGCTGTTTCAGGAGAAGCAGGAGTATTAAACGAGGAATTGCTACACTTTTCGGACCCAATACGGTTGCCTCCTGACTCCCAAGGGAAAATAACAACCCCAGAACAAGTTTGCTATTACATTTTGCATGAATCCCAAACCACTTTAAGGTTAACCCCTTCGTTCCTTCTTTGTGGCAGGCTACATATATTAACAAGTATTTCAATGTTTAGAGCAATTTGTGATCAAGTGTCTTCGACAACAGACTTGATTTTAGATGCTATTTTCCAATAAATCCCTTTTTTCTTTCATCCTCGCACTAGTTTGCAGCGGCAGTTCCTAAGTGTCGAGGTTAACGAGGTATATGAGATTCCCACGTCTCAGACAGATCTGCAGCTCTGCCCTTTCCCTTTATTCCTTAGCGTACAGTGCTTCCGCTGCAGCCAGGGACTCTGGGTAATGGCACACAAAAATATTTATATCAAACTGCTAAAAGTACACACAGGCCCCAATCTCCGACACCCCGGTAATGCCAGTACCGTGATCTACTACTGTTGTTTCACTTGCCTTAAGATGGCCTGGTTACCTCTCTGGCAGTGAACGGGAGTTATTTGGGTAAGCATATTGTCAGTGCCCTCTGTGAACCCTGTTCTCTACAATCCGGACACTCAAAATTTCAGACCATCCCCGCTTAAGGGAATTTAAGTTGGCACCTAAGCTTGTACAGAGCTGTGCCCACTGGCAGCACAATGTGCCAACGAATAATCATCTATGTTGTTTATATAAGATATAGCTAGTCTACTGAGTGAGACCTTTTCATCTATCCACCCTCATGCTCCTCCAGCACAAGTAGTGACTGTGATATCCAGCCAAGCCTGTGTGATCCTATGCTAATCAAGACTGACTCTAATAGGCCTCCATGTGGTGCAGGCCTATTACTACTGAACATTCGCTGATGAGGCGCTCAGTGTAAATAAGAGACGGCTAATTAAAGCAGGGGGGGGGCAGCGATGGGATGGGAAGGAAAGGGAGTATTCTGTACCATGCAGACAGAGTGTATACACGTTAACCATTTCATTCCATAAGGAGCTGGGCACAAGACCTGCATCCTGTGACGCCCGGTGGCTGTATTTGCATTCACTTGCATCCCATGGTGCGTGCCATTGCCACCGCTGCCGGGATGGCAGTTTGGCAAACACGGTAACTTGTAGTCCCCTAAAGACCAACGATTAAGGTTGGTTATGTTTTGGTATACGCTTTGTAATAGATCAATAAAATTGCAGAATTGTATATATTTATACTTTACAATCAACTTCCGGTTGACTAATTCAGGGGTGAGCAAACTTTTTATGCCGAGCCCCCCTTTTCACCCATAACATTTCTCGGGCCCCCCCTGCCTGATGTAATCAAAATCACATGGAAAAAAAAAAAAAACCTTTATTAAACGGTATACAATATAAATCCAAATATGTTTAAATACTTACATATTTCAACAGCTCGCGCTTGCAAAATTAGGCTGCGTCCACGCTGCCGCTGAGAGCGGTGACATCACCAACTCTCCAAGCATGAGCGCAGGGTGTCCTGCATAATTTTGCACGCGTGGATCGGGGCTATTTGTGTGAGTGTGTGTGTGTGTGTGTGTGTGTGTGTGTGTGTATTGACTGCTGCTGAGCGCACATCAAAGTAAATTTTGTTTGTCTCCCCAAGCGCCAAGCTTGGGAGAGCGTACGTGCACAAAGGCAATCCTTTGGGGGGCCATTCATCCACCTCTTTGCTACATCCCTTCCCCCCTTTTTTTCCCTTCCCCTCCTGCTCTTTCTCTTGCTGTCCCCATTGTCATCCAAACTCCTACCTACAGTATTATTTATTTTTTCCCGTTTTCAATGTTGTGTTTTCACAGTTTTTTTTACATTATTTCTGTACATTCATTGTATGAGTGATATAGTGGCAGCCTACCCTTTCACTTGCAGAGGATCGCAGCGAAGCAGGTTGCCAGCGGAGGAGAGCAGGAACACAGCGCTATTGCAGGGCAGACACCGAAGGAGGGGCGTTTGACTTCACTGTGCTCGGGCGTGCTCCTCCCCGTACCTCCGAAGCCCCTGCGCGTGCGCTCACACACCATCACGTTGCCGCAACCTGCACTATCCTGTTCAGCCACCCGCACACATCTTCGGCTGCCCGCCCGTGCACATCTTATTGGCCGCCCCTCGCGCACAGCGTCTGCCGGCCCGCGCACCCAGTTTGTCGCACGCCGCCTGCGCCCCCCTAAATAATCTTGCGCCTCATTGCCCCCCCAGTTTGCGCACTACTGCATTACAACACACTCTCAATCAATCACCACATACACTCACCACATACACTCAATCAACCACGCACACACACTCAATCAATCACCACACACACACTTAATCGCCCACCCCACACACACACTCAACCCCCCCCCACACACACACACACCACACACTCAATCCCCACACCCACACGACAATCCCCACATGCCACACACACCACGCCTCCCCCCCACAAAACACACCCACACCAGCAACTCCTCAACCCCACACCCCACGGCACCACTCAATTCCGCCCCCCGTCCCACACCCCTAACACATCTCCCACCCCCACACACCACCACACACTCCATCCCCCACCCACCTACACCCGCCCCCACACATCACCCACCCCCACCCCACCCCCCTACACACACCCACACACCACCCCACCGCCCCCCCACCCTCACATCCACACACCCCCCCCCCACACACCACACCCAATCCCCCCCTCTCCACACTCACATACCCCCCCTCCCCCTACTCACCACCCCCGCCCCCCCCCACACCCTCTCCCAGTCATCCCCCCCCCCCCACACCCCTCACCCACACACACAATCCCCCCCCCCCACACACACACACACACAATCCCCCCCCACACACACACCACCTCAATCCCTCCCCCCACCACCACACACACAACCCCCACATCACACCCTCCCCCATACACACACAATCCCCCCACACACACACATTTTTTCTCCTGGGGGCGACATGCTCCGATCCCCTAACCCCCCATGCTCTGAAAATTGGTGCGGAAGCAGACAGAAGAGAAGGAGGGGCTGTCTGTGTGCAGAGAGAAGCCCCGTCCCCCTGCAAGACACAGACACATAGAAGCAGCACACGGAGCTTTCGGCCGCCCTTGCACAGTCTCTGCCCGCCCCCAGTTTTCCGCTCAATCAGCCCGCGCCCCCCCCTACATAATCTTGCGCCCCCCCCAAGGGGCCGCGCCCCACAGTTTGCACACCGCTGGACTAATTGATGGCGCTAAACTCGGACTATGTATGTGTTCTTTAGTGTGTTATATGCACCTGAAGAAAGGTCCATGTAGGACCTGAAGAAAGGTCCATGTAGGACCTGAAGAAAGGTCCATGTAGGACCTGAAACGTTGTTGCGGTTTCTGCTCTTTAAGTAAATCTACATTGAATTGATCACAAGAAGTCTGTAAGTAGTGACCTACTTTGCCTGGGGATAGCTGTCCCTTGTTTTGTGTATACTAGTTGTGTTGGGGCCGCACAGGCTGCTTGGTCGCCCATTTTCTCATTCCCCATTTTTTAGGGTGCAGTGGGGGAATGTGAGATTTAAGTATTCGCAATGCCACCCAGCATAGAGAGAAGAGACATCGGGTTATACCCACAATACACAGCAAAGCTCTGGGCAGGGGTAAACATATATTGGGCTGTAGAAGAAGAAATAAGGAGGTTGTGAAACCACTTTACAGGTCGCTGGTAAAACCTCGCCTGCGTCCAGAGAAGAATCTGAAGCGGCACACTCCCCTCCCCCACAAATATACAAATCAGATCACAGTATAGGCTGGTAGTTCATGTACTGTATATGTGACTGGCAGCTGCCATTTTAACTTCCCAGGGAGGCAAGTGAAATCTCTAGAAAGCAGCAACGTAATACAAAGTGCGACACTGCTATACAGAAAACCAGCAAAGGGGAAGTGCCTTGGTAAACAGAAAGAAATGATCTCGCTTTTGGGGTCAGCAGAAGAGATTTCTGCTTTAAGCAGGTCAGTGGTTCTGGCTTTAGTACAGTAAGCAGCAGTATGATAGGTCAGTATGATGATGCATAAACCCAATGTCCCGATGAAGAAGGCAACGCGATGAAGAAGGCAACGCGATGAAGAAGGGTACCGCATGGAGAAGGCTACCGCATGACGAAGGCTAAGGCACGAAGAAGGCTACCGCATGAAGAAGGCTACCGCACGAAGAAGCCTACCGCACGAAGAAGCCTACCGCACGAAGAAGCCTACCGCACGAAGAAGGCTACCGCCCGAAGAAGCCTACCGCACGAAGAAGCCTACCGCACGAAGAAGCCTACCGCCTCCGTAAGAAGCCTAGACGCGGTAAGAAGAAGGGAGATTATGACCGAGGACGAGCAAAGAAGGACGCGAAGATAAGAAGAAGCCTCCGTTCCTAAGAAGAAGCCATTCAACGATTTCTTCCGAAGAAGAAAGAAGGATACTATTCCGCCACCAGAAGGCTACATGCTGGCGAAGAATGGGTCAAAACCGTTGCGAAAAGTGTCCTAACGACGATTGCGAAGTAAGCCTACCGCGATTCGAAGAAGAAGAAAGCAGCCTATACGCGCGAAGAAGCCTACCGCGAGAAGAGCAAGGCTACAGCGCGAAGAAGGCAGACAGCGTGCGAAAAGAATAGGCACACGTCGCAGACCTGACCGCGCGGAGAAAGCGCGGAAAGCCCAGTCCGCAAGAGCCTACGGAAGAATGGCCTACCCGCGCGAGAAGTGCTATGGCAGAAGAAACGAAGCCTATACCGCAGCGAAGAGACTAACCGAAGAAAGACAGCCGAAGGAAGCGCTGTACCGCGCGAAGAAGGCTACCCTTGCCCGACGAAAGAAGAAGGCCTGACCGCAACGAAGAATGCATGCCTACCGCACAGAGAAAGAAGCCTACCGCCGAGAAGGCGTTACAGCCGAGGCTACAGCGCGAAAAAGCCTACCGCGCGAAGAAGCCTACCGCACGAAGAAGGCTACCGCACGACGAGGATACCGCGCGAAGAAGCTACCGCGAAGATAGGCTACCGCCGAAGAAGGCTACCCGCGCGAAGGAAGCCCCGAGGAAAATGCCGTACAGCCGAAGAAGGCTACCGCCCGAAGAAGCCTACCGCACGAAGAAGACGCCTACCGCACGAAGAAGAAAAGAAGGGCCTACCGCCCAAGAACGAAGAAGGCACAGCGGCGAAGAAGGCTACAGCGCGAAGAAGGGGGCAGAAGGCGTACAGCGCGAAGAAGGGCACAGCTCGAAAAAGCCTACCGCACGAAGGAAGCCTACCGCGCGAAGAGAGCCTACCAGCGCGATGAGAAGGCTATTCGACGCGAATGAAGGCCTACAGCGCTGAAGAAGGTACCGCCGAAGAAGAAGAGACCTACCGCGGCAGCGAGAAGGCCACCGGCGAAGAGAAGACTACCGCCGAAGAAGCCTACCGCGGAAGAAGCCTACCCGCGGAACCACCGCCACAAGAAGGCTACCGCACGAAGAAGGCTACCGCACGAAGAAGGTACCCGCACGAAAAAGGCTACAGCTTTTTCATCTCCATGGTCCTTAGTGTTGTGTTTTGGGGAATATATGTTTAACAAATGTTTGGGACAGACACGTGGGCACCCTAAATAAGTCATGGTCAAATAGTGTCTATAGTTTTAAGCAAGTAGGGAAATAGACAGACGGGATGATCCGGATCTATGCCAATTTCTAGGGTATGGGAGATACAAAATCACTGATGTATAAGGTGGAATCAATGACAATCTTACGGCTTTTAACCGGTAATGTGTACTGCCAATGATTTGAACTCAGTGGCTTATTCTATAAGCTTTGAAGCAGCCGATTGAAAAAAATCCCATTCAGTTCAAGGGAGTTTTTATATAGCAAAGTCCCATAGTCTTATGGTTACATATGCACAGTTATTGGATCAGAACACACAGGAGTTCGATAACCTCAGAATGAACTCCTTGCTTGTGATGCATTGAGAACAGTGTTACAGACCAATGCCTGTCAAATATAATGGAAAAACACAGGGAAGGCCGCTGCTATCCAGGTACAGGATACCACAGGAAGGCCCGGCTGCTATCCCAGGTACAGGATACAAGGGAGGCCCGCTGCTATCCCGGTACAGGATACACAGGAAGGCCCGCTGCTATCCCAGGTACAGGATACACAGGGAAGGCCCGCTGCTATCAGGTACAGGATACACAGGGAAGGCCCGCGTGCAATCCCAGGTACAGGATACACTGGGAAGGCCCGCTGCATACCAGGTACAGGACACACAGGAAGGCCGCGCGATTCCCAGGTACAGGATACCAGGAAGCCCGCTGCATCCAGGTAAGAAACAGGGAAGGTCCCCTGCAGATCCCAGGTACAGGATACACAGGGAAGGCCCGTCTACTATCCCAGGTCACGGTTGTGCTCGCCACAAACCTGGGTCGGACCGCGTGGCTGAGGTGGGGTTGTGTAAAAGCACCGACCTTAGACCGCGCAGGCGGATCCGGATTGCGCAGTCGTACGTAGCAGGATCAGGACTGGAGAAGACAGCATCGCAGTGGACAAGCCAGGGTCAGGATTGGAGACATCAGGTTAACATTGTTCAAGCAGGCGTTCGGCAACAGGTATCAGGAGTGTCCCACTTCAGCTAGGAGCGCGGGAGTGGCCTCTCTGCGGCGTCGGCGACCATGGCCCATGGTAACGGTTTCTCAGGAAAGGATAGGCAGACCAGAGTAGCACACCGCCTAGCTGCACTGGTAAACCAGTACTTCAGCGCAAGAGTCTGAGCGGGTGGGAAGACCTCCGCTTCAGCGCAGGAACCAGGACACGGCCTCTGCAAGAGAGATGAGCACAGGCCCCAGAACCAGGAAGCTGAAGAAAACACAGGGGAAACCTCCGCTTCAGCACAGGAGACAGGAACAGACCGCTGCGTGACAATAGCAGCCGGTCTCAGGAAACCAGGAGCTGAAGTCACAAGGAGAGTACTCAGCTTCAGCACAGAGACAGGAACAGACCGCAGCCTGACAATAGCTGCGCGTCTCAGGAAACCAGGATAACAAGCCAGGGGCTTGTGGCAGAACAGTTTAGTGACATCCAGAAAGGACTATGTGTCGCGCAGGGAGCATTGTGGGAAAGCAGTACTTAAGTCAGTGAACCAATAGCAGAAGGGGCGTGTGGCAGTATTGCTTCAGTGATAATCCAGGCTGCAGTAAATATCGAAATAGAAGTTTTCCTGGACTGCACAGGTCTGCAAGGTATAGGAAACAGCAAACTGAGGGCGGAATTCCTTACAGTACCCCACTACACGCGAGACCTCCGGGCCGAAACAAGACATCATAGATTGGGGACCAGGAATTGTTTCCTGAACCATCTAGGATTGGGGGTAGAGTCGTGGTCCAGAGACTCGTGGTCACTCCTTTGTGTACCCCCACCCCCCAGTGAGAACTGCGGCCAGACAGGCCCATCCATGGGTCTCGGGGACACTGAGTAGTTCGTGAAGTTTTTTAGGCGGAAAGGGGATCTGTAAACGAGCAGTTCCTTGATGAGTACTGTTCTAGGATATGAGAGTGGTGGTAGGGACAACATTGGTACGTGGCTCACCCCACTAAATGACTTGAGAATCCAAGGCTGTGAAGAACCAGGGGATTTTGGAGCATAAACGGCAGAAGATCCCCCACTGGGAGACCAATCTTTAGTAATGGGACCAGAATTTAGGATAAGCGACTTTGATAGTTGATCGAATATACCAGGGCGACCTTCATGACAGAAAAAGTCTTGGCTGACCACTGCATGTTGGAATTTGCGAGGGACTTCTCCTCCAGAGATCTCCATTGGTATGGTTGTGAGGAGGTATAGGGTGTGTGTGGAAGCATTTCCCTGTATTGGTATGGAAAGTGACAAGCAAGCAGCAGTAACCAGGCATAGAGGACCGAAATCTTGGTGCATACGTACAGAGTATTTCCAACTCAGAGGACAGAACAGGTGGCAACAGAAAGTTCGCTGAGGGAGAAAACCATGGTTTAGGCAGGGGACAAGAAGCATACATCAGTGGAGCTCCCAATACTGGAAAACCTCAGGGGAGATAGTATTGTCTGGGAATCAGAATAGGCTTTGGGATTTTCATATCAGGAGCTTGAGAAAAAGGCAGAGCAAGGGTAGTAGGCGGGAGGGAAGCTAACATCAAGAAGCTGAAGTTGTACTTCAGTGACAGGGACCTGAGAGACAAAGAAGTCGTAATAGGAACTATGAAAACTCTTAATGACAGACACCTTAGGAGCACAAGGAGTCTTATCCGAACTGTAAGGGCCCTAACAACAGGGGTACTTAACCTGACAAAACATGAATAGGCGTGTTTTCTAGTGCAAAAATTCTGATAACAGGACTCCTAGCCAGTAGTGAGGGTGTGGGTTTTGACTAGTGACAAAAATCAGATGTATTGATAAGTGACTTAGAATCAATCACGATTGGTTCTAGGTCTGCTGGACTGTGTGAAAAAATCCCCTTTAGACCGGAGTTTTATTTTTTCCCCGAGTAACCCAACGGTTTGCTTGTGGGCATATTTAGACGCAGTGCTGAGGGACTGATTTTAGCAAGGGAGGAAAACTAAATCAGCTCAGATATAACACCATGGACTAGTAATATAGGCAGGGTGGCCTCAGACTGTTACTAAAGGGAGTAACCGATATGCTGATCCTTCAGGGTTTGCATGTGCAGAAAAATCAGGGGAACTACAGCAAGGACGGCCCACTATAGAAAGAGATGATTTAAAATCTGAAGAAGGGGTTTTTACCTCTCCGATGTTATCAGGACGGCAAGGCAAATTTTCAGAAGAGAGGGAACTGGTGCAGGCTTAAGCTAGCGCACATTGATAGAAAAGCGTCACTTTTAAGTGAAAACAGTTGTGTCAGCAAACCCTCCGGGGAACACCCACATGAACCCCAGAAGGGGCATAGTGACTTCACTGATGCTTTAACCCTACGCTTTGAGAAGGGAAACACAGACAGTACACGGGGGTAGAGGTAATCATAACTGTACTGTCTATGAAGTGGGTATTTGGTAAGGAGTGTCTGGGAAACACAGAAATGACTGCAGATTCCACGATGTTGGGGACTATGCCGCTGAAGCGAGATAATCGCTCTCTGGGTGACGACTGTTCGGCGAAGTACCTGGGAATGGGAACTCTGCGACCAAGCTTAGGGAAAAACTTGGTAACTGAATACATTTACTGAAATCAGAACTTTAGCCCAATTTTCAGGGACACGGACAGCAGTGAAACTTGAGCTAAAGCAGAGGTTTTATAGCACCAAACTAATATACGGCTCAGCAAGTTGGGGAAGTCATTAATGCAACCTCTGCTGTCGGGCCTTGGGAACACATTCTCTGAGGCTAGAATGAAGGCATTAACTTGAGCAGCAAGAATTTACAGGGGTTAATGCAACATATTACTGAGGAGTAAAAAATATAGAGTTTTGTTCTCTGTAATAGGTGAGACAAGAATCTCTCCTCTGGGCTAGTGAACGTGACCATGGACTGGTGGAAGAATCAATGGAGTCGTTACCAAAAGTGGACTCAGAGAACGCCCCACAGGCGTTAATACACAGAATGACCTCTGGAACATAACTTAGAAAGTTCAAAGCTTAGAACGGGGAAGTAAAAGGGATTCGTTTCTTGGATACTAGGACTTACTTAGTGTGGGCCTAGACACCTATACGTAGACTCCAGTGGAACTCACAGGGCTGATCGGAAAGGGTTACCATAGACAACATTGGTACAGGTAACCGGAGGTACAATCAGGGCTGGCTGTTGGCACTTCTGCGGTAGGGAACAGTGATAGTGTGGGTTCCAGTGTTGGTCATTCCTGGAGAGGGGAATCCGTCCCCGGGTTTTAGCGACATGCTGCAGCAGGGGGGACGGATGCACAAGCGGCTAGCGTGTTCGGTGGCCAGTGATGGGAGATTCTGTTTAACATGCAATGGTCCAAATGTCCTGAAAGTAGACGGCGCGTGTCTGAGTGTGAGCCACATGAAGAAAGGGTCCGTTGTTGTGTATACGTGCAGTCCAATGATAATGCCATGGATTAGAGGTAATTTAGACGGGCGTTGCCAATTTTTCACAGGATTTCATCCTTATCCAGTTTAAGGGGATCAGGGAGGGAGAGAACAACAGTGGCCAATACTGTTTTAGATAGTCCTTGGCAGTGAGCGCTTCATAAAGAGATCAGTTACGGCATTCTTTTTGCAAAGAAGATAATCTCAAACTAAATGGTATTCCTCCATACGTGTGGTAGTATATTATCGCACAGATACGCGTTGAAACTATGGGACTGGTCTCAACAGGACCGGGACAGGATTTCTAAAAGAAACACTACCAACCCTACCACAGGGCGGTCTCGAGGGTTTTGGTGGTCCACGAGCATAACTGTCCGAACGTTGTGCTCGCAACAAAAACAACCTGGGGCTTCTGGGCACCAGTTGGTGGCTGAGGTGGAGTTTGTAAAGCACGACCTTAACCGCGCAGGGCGGATCCGGGATTGGCGTGTTGTAGGTGTAGGGCGAGTAGCAGGATAGACGGAGAAGACAAGACAGCATGTGGACAGACCACAGGGTACAGGAGGGAGACAATTACAGGGGGGTGTTAACATTGACAACATTAAGCAGGAGGAGTTCTGCGCAACAGGTAGTCAGGGGAGTGGCTCCTCTGTCAGCTTAGGAATGTCGACGGGAGTGGCACTCTGCGTGCTGCGGCGACCATGGCCTCAATGGGTACTGGGTCTCAAGGAAAGATAGGCAGATCCAGAGTGATCCCACCGCCTAGCTTGCATGGTAAACCAGTGCTTCATCGCAAGACCTTGAGCGGGAGGCTGGGAAGACTGCGCTTCAGTCCGCAGGAACCAGGACAACGGCCTCTTGCAATAGAGAATGGTACAGCAGGGCCCCAGAACCAGGAAGCTGAGAAACACACAGGGAACCCCGTCCTCTCATCACTAGGAGACAGGAACAGAACTGCCTGCGTGACAATAGTCAGAGCGGTCTCAGGAAACAGGAACTGAGTCACAAGGAGAAGTTATTCAGCTTCAGCACAGGAGACAGAACAAGACCGCTGCATGACAATAGCAGCCGTCTTCCAGGAAGCCAGGGATAAACAAGACGGGGCTTAGTGCAAGAGGCCCAAGAGACATAAGTTATGACATCCGAAGAGGACTATGCTCGGCACGGGGAGATTGTGGGAAAGCTGTACGGTAAGTGTCAGGGTGAACACCAGCTAGCAGAAGGGGGGGCAGTTGGCAGTATTGCTTCAGTGAGTGAATCCAGGCCTGCAGTACAATATCAGATGGGGGAATGTGTTTCCACGGAGGCTGCACGGTCTGCAAGGACAGGCAAACAGTCAAACTGGGTGCGTAGTCCTTACACCCCATGTACAGGATACACAGGGAGGCCTGCTTTGCAATCCCAGGGTACAGGAACAGACATGGAGGAGGCCTGTCTGCATATCAGTGTACAGGAAGACCACAGGGATGAGCCTGCTGCATCCACAGGTACAGGATTACACAGGGAAGGCCCGGCTCATCCCAGGTAATGATGACAAAGCGAGAAGCCCCGGCTGCGCGTGATCCCATGGTTACAGGAAAAACAGGGAAGGGCTTGCTGCTCAATCCAGGTACATGAGATACACAGGAAGGGCCCGCTGCTATCCCAGGTACAGATACACAGGGGAAGGCCCGCTGCACGAATCCCAGAGGGTACAGGTATTACAAGCGGGAGGGGACCCCGCTGCATCCCAGTCAGGATCTACAGGATACACAGGGAAGGCGCCGCTGCAATCCCAGAGTTTGTACAGGATAACCAGGGAATAGGCCCGATGCAATCCCAGGTACGGAATAAACACGGGAAGGCCATACTATCCCATGGTTACAGGATACTACAGGGAGGGTCCGCCGCGTGCAATCCCAGGTACAGGATACACAGGGAAGCCCGCTTGCAATTCCAGGTACGGATACAACAGGGAGGCCCGCATTGTCCCAAGGGTACAGTATACCAGTGGAAGGCCCGCTGGTATCCCAGTACAGGATGATCTGAGGGAAGGCCTCTACAACTAATCCGCAGGACAGGATACACAGGTAAGGCCCGCATGCTATACGCGGTAAGATACAGTAAGGCTGCTATCACTACAGGTACAAAGAGGCCCGTGCATCCAGGTATACAGAGAAGGCGCGCTAGCAGTATTACACAGGGAGTCTATCAACATGATAGAAGGCCCGCTGCAATCCCAGGTACAGTGATACACCGAGGAAGGCCTGCTGCTAATCCCATGGTACTAAGGATACAAGGGAAGGCCCGCTGTATCCCGGTACAGGGTACCACCAGGGTAAGGCCACTGCATATCCAGGTACAGGACACAGGGAAAGGCCGCTGCAATCCCAGTAACAGGATACCAGGGACAGACCCTGCTGCCACTATCACAGGTACAGGATACACAGGGAAGGCCCGCTGCTATCCCAGGTACAGGATACACAGGGAAGGCCCGCTGCAATCCCAGGTACAGGATACACAGGGAAGGAAGAGTAGGGGCTCCATGGAATTTTATAAATGCAATAATTTATTGAAGCCAAATAAAGTGTCCAATGTTTCGGCTGTCACAGCAGCCTCTGTCAAGCGGTGCCACTACATGACAAAGGCTGCTGTGACAGCCGAAACGTTGGACACTTTATTTGGCTCAATAAATTATTGCATTTATAAAATTCCCTGTGTATCCTGTACCTGGGATAGTAGCGGGCCTTCCCTGTGTATCCTGTACCTGGGATAGCAGCGGGCCTTCCCTGTGTATCCTGTACATGGATAGCAGCGGGCCTTCCCTGTGTATCCTGTACCTGGGATAGCAGCAGGACAACTAGAAGTCAATCCATTGGGGGAGCTGGTCACTCGTCAGACCTTTCAGCATCACAGCGAAGGGAGGCGGCGTTGGCCTTCCTTACTCCACTTTTCTCTATATCCTTGCGGTTTTTTTACGTCGTACTCATTTGTTATACGCGTAGGGAGAAGGGGTGAGACAGGACAGGAGGCCGGGGGCGCTGCATTACCAATAGCGTCCGATGCTGCAGAAACCATCCTACAAAGCCAGTGTGGGGCTTGCGGTGGCGTGAACAGTTAGTGACATCCCAAAAATTTGACTATGCGTCGGCGAGGGAGCGATTGTGGGAAAGGCAGTACTTAAGCGGTCAAGTGAAACCAATAGCAGAAGGGGGCGGGTGTGAGACATTTCAATGGCGGGCTTCATTAGTGACTGCCCAGGCTCGCAGGGTTAAATATCACTGGGAGGCTGCTTCACCGGGGAGGGGGACTAAAAGCACAGGGTTCGCAAGACAAGGGGCGCGACACACAGCAAACTTGAGGTCGGATATCCTTACACCCAGGTCCAGGAAGTACGACCACGGGAAGTGCCTGTCTGCAGGGAATCCGAGGTACAGGGGAAACAGCATGGAAGCCTTCTGCAATTCCAGGTACATATCAATGAAACGGGGACCGGTCAGGCCTGCTGCAAAAATCACCAGGCTAATCAATGATACCAAGGGAAGGCACCCGTCGCAAAATACGGCCAGGTATGACTGTAGATGGGACACAGTTGCAGAAAACGCGGACCAACGGCGGCCTGGGCAAAAGATCACCGTCACCGGTTACAGGTTGCAAGGGTGGGTGCGGGGCGAGGGAAGAGGGGGCCGTGACGCAAATCCCAGTAGGTGGAGTACACAGGTCGTAGGAGGGTCCCAGCGTTACCTAGTCGGGACCCGAGGTACGCAGGGATACACCTATGAAGGCCCCTGCGAATCCCATGTAACGATCTGGATAACAAAGGGAAGGCCCGTGCAATCCCAGTACAGGAACAACAGGAAGTGCCCGCAGCAAGACTGGCCCGGTCCAAGGAGGAACACCGGGAGGCCAGCTGTCAGACACATCCCATTACAGGATACATACATGGAAGGGGCCGCACTACTAGGCCCAGGTACGAAGTTAGCACACAGGGAGAAGGCCCCGCTGACCAAATCCATGTACAGATAACCCGGGATCCCGACTAAGTCAATCCCAGCTTACATGAAAATACACATGGAAGGCCCGCTGTTTCAGGGCCATGTGGGAACTGATAGGACACAGGTAGGCCCGCACGATCCCAGGGTACGTATATAAGACAGGGGAAGGCCTGGCAAACTGGAGTCCCCAAGGTACTGGAGTACGACAGGCGGGTAAAGGGCCCGCTGCTATACATATCGCCATGTACAGGGATACACATGATAGAAAGCCCGCTGCTATCACCAAATTAAGCAGTAACACATGAGAAGGTCCCCATATCAAAATCCCCAAGGAAATACAGAGCTACGGACAGAAAATGGGGCCCGCTGTCTATCGCCAGTGTACGGTAGCACAAGGGAGGAGGAAAGAGGTCCGCTCTGGAGGGTGGGCGTAGTGCCAGACCCCCATTTACACGGTGATACACAGGGGGAAGAGGTCCCGCGTTCAATACGCGCAAGGGGACAGGATCAAGCAGTGTTCATGCCTGCTGCCTATCGCCCAGGTACAAACACAGTGACGACCCGACTGCTATCGGGGGGGGGCAAGCGTTACGAGGAATCCGGGACAGTAGACAGGCCCGCGTGCTGAATCGACCGGCGGGTACAGAGATACACCGGGACGGCCGCTGCAATCCCAGGATACAGATCACAGGGAAGGAGAGAGTAGGGGCTCAATGGATTTGATAAAATGCAAAATTATTGAAGCCAAATAAAGGGACTCGCATGTGAGCGGCTGTCACAGCAGGCCTCTGTCAAGCACGAGTTTTGCCAAAGACTACATGACAAAGGCTGGCTGATACGCCGAAACGTGGCCACTTGTATGTTGGAGCGCATAAATTATTTGCGTAATGATTAAAAAAGTTCCCGTGTGGTATAACCTGTAGCCTGGGTGATAGTGGAGCGGGGCCTGTCCCTGTTGATCCGTGTACGCTGTGAAGGGCAGCTGGGGTCGTCTTCGGGGCCGGTGTTCCTGACATGAGATGGCAGGGCGGTCCTTCCCCTGGACTCGTATGCGCTTGTAACTGTGAATCCGGCAGCTGTGTGTCCTGTCCCTTTGGTATATACCTAGTAACCGTGGAAAAAGCATCGTGTACCTGGTCCTGGAAGCATCGCTGTACCTGAGGAATTGCAGCAGGGCCTCTCCCTCAGTGGTATGCCGTCCTGGGTGCTTGGGCAGGCGGGGACGAAATCCCCGGTATCCTGTACCTGGGCTCAGTAAGCGTGCCTTCCCCTGTGTAGCCTGTACCGGGATAGTAGAACGAGGCCTTTCCCCTGTTATCCTTACCTGGGGATCGCATCAGCGGGTACCTTCCGCTGTGTATCCTTAGCCGTGGCGAGTTGTGCCCCGTTCCTTTTCATGCTAGGAGGGATGATCCTGTAGTGTCCCCTGTGCCCCGTTCCTTTCATGCTAGAGGAGGACATGCGATCCTGTAAGGTCCCCTGTGCCCCGTTCTCTTTCATATGCTAGGAGGGGACTGATCCACCTCGTAGCATTGTTCTGCAGGCGGCAACCGCTGCCCCTAGGGTTTCATGCTAGGGGAAACTGCTGATACACATCCTCAGAGGGCGGGTGTGTGCGTGCAACAGCGGCACCCAGAGCGTTGCTCAGCAAACCAGCGTTTGACCAACCTCAGAGGCAGGGTGTGCTGCAGGCTGTGCACACCCAGTCGTGTACCAACCTCAGAAGGGCAGGGTGCGCGGTGTGCAGACCAGGTGTACCAGGGCAGGCAGTGGAAACCAGCCGACTGTAACAAACTCAGAGGCAGGGTGTGCTGCAGGCGTGCAAACAGCGCGACAAACCTCAGACGCAGGGTTTTCTGCAGGCACGGGCGTGCAAACCACGCTGTACCAACCTCAGAATAAAATAGAAGATAGAGAAGGGAAAAGAAAAAGGAAGAAAACAGAAAGAGGGAGAATCAAGAGAGAAACGAATCCTCTCCCTCCCCCTCTTCTCCTCCCCCTCTCCCCTCTCCCACTGCCCTCTTTCGCCACCTCCGCTCCCTCTCCTCTCTCCCCCCCCACCTCCCCCTCTCCTCCTCCCCCTCGCCCTCTCTCCCCCCCCTCCTCCTCTCCCCTCCTCCCTTTCCTCTCCTCCCTCTCCTCTCCCTCCCCCCCTCCTTCTCCTCTCCTCCTGCTCCCTCCTCCCTTCCTCTCCTCCCCCTCCCCTTCCCCCTCCTCCTCTCTCCCCTCCCCCCCCCTCCTTCCCCGCTCCCTCCTCCCCCTCTCCTTCTCCCGCCTCTCTCCTCCCCCTCTCCCCCCTCTCCCTCCATCCCTTTCCCTCCCCTCCTCTCTCTCTCCTCCCCTCTCCTCCCTCCTCCTTCCTCTCTCACTCCCCATCACTCCTCTAATACTACACAGACTCCAGAGTCCCCTCACTCTCGCCTTTTTTGCTCCGGTTTTCCACCCCTCTCTATAACCAACCTCCGAGGCAGGGGTTCTTGCACGGGCTTTCAACACCAGCGCTAATAACCAACCTCAATGCTGTGTGTGCTGCAGTCGTCGCAAACCAGCGCTGCACCTACCTCAGTGCAGGTGTGCTGCAGGCTGGCAAACCATCGCTGCACCAAACCCAGATGCAGGGTGTTGCGCTGCGTGCAACCTGCGCTGTACCAACCTCAGAGCAGGTGTGCTGCCGAGGCTGCAAACCAGCGCTGCAACAACCTCGACGCATGGGTTCTGCATGCAGTCAACCACGCTATCCAACCAGAGGCAGGTGTGCTGCAGGCGTGCACCAGCGCTGCAACCAACCTCACGGCAGGTGTGCTGGGCAGTGCTGCAACGCACGCTGTAACCAAACCTAGAGCAGTGGTGGTGCTGCAGCGTGCAAACACGCTGCACCCAACCTAGGCAGGGTGTGCTGCAGGCGGCAAAACCAGCAGCTGCAACACACCACCTAGAGGCAGGGTGTGCTGCGTGTGCACACCAGCGCTGCACCCAACCTCAGAGCAGGTGTGCTGCGGTGTGCACAACCAGCGCGTGTACCAACCTCATAGGCAAGGTGTTGCCTGCAGTGTGCAACCACGCTGTAACCTTACTAGAGGCAGGTGTGCTGCCGGTGTGCAAACCACGCGCTGTACACCCCACCTCAGAGCAGGGTGGTGCTGGCAGGTTGCAAACCAGCCGCTGTAGACCAACCTCAGAGGCAGGGTTGTGCAGGCCTGCAACACCACGCTGTACCACCTCATAGGCAGGGGTGTGCTGCAGGCGTGCAAACCACGCATCGCTGCACCAACCTCGAGGCTGGTGTGCTGCAGGGTGCAAACCCAGCGCTTACACCTCATCGGCAAATGGGTGTGGCTGCGCGGCGTCAAACCACGCTGCAACCAACCTCAGAGGCGGTGTGCTGCAGGCGCACAACCATCGCTGGACCAATCTCGAGGGCAGGTGTGTGCTGCAGGCGTGCAAACGGCACACTCTTACCACCGCGGAGGACACGGCTTGTGTCAGGTGTGCAACCACCGCTGGACCAATCTCAGAGGCAGGGGTGCTGCAGGCGTGCAAACCCTGATGTACGTACAGCCTCAGAGCAGGCCTGTGTGCAGTGTGTGCAAACCAGCGCTGCACCAACCTCAGATGCGGGTTGCTGCAGGTGTGCACACCAGCGCTGCAACCAACCTCAGAGGCCGGGTGTCGCAGGTGGCAAACCAGCCTGTCAATCTCAGCAGGTGTGCTGCAGGCGTGCAAAACCAGCGCTGCACACCAAACCTCAGAGGCAGGTGTGCTGCTAGGCGTGGCAACACCAGCGGTCTGTAACCAAACTCTGGAGGCAGTGTGTGCTGCAGGCGTGCCAACCAGCGCTGCCCCACCTCAAGTGCATGGGTGTTGCTGCAGGCTGCAACCCTGTCGCCTGCAAAACCAACCTAAACGGGTTTGCTGGCGCGTGCAAACCAAGCGCACCAACCTCTAAGCAGGGTGATGCTGCAGGCGTGCAACCAGCGCTTCGCACCAACCTCAGGCAGGGGTGTGCTGGCAAGGCGTGCAAACGCAGCGTGCACAGCCATACACCTCATGCGGGTGGCTGCAGGTGTTCAAACCACACAGCGCTGCACCAACCACTCGACAGGGTTGCTTGCAGGTGTGGCAAACACCACCAGCCTGAACGTCAACCTCCATGCAGGGTGTGCTGCAGGTTGCAACCAGCGCTCCACACACCTCAAGCGGGTGTGCTGCATGTTGCAAACCGCGCTGCACCCTAACGCATTGGCTGAGCTGCAAACAGCGCTGGATCTCAGCGGTGGCTGCAGGCGTGCAACAGACCAGCTGCTACCACCTCAGGCAAGGGTGTCTGCAGGTCGTGCAAAGCAACTGCTGTAACAACCTCATGGCAGGTGTGCTGTCGGGCGTGCAAGACTCTACCCGCCATCAGGCGCCAGCGTGCAACCTCGCTCACCCTCAGAGGTCGGTGTGCTGCAGGTGGGCAAGCCACAGCGCTGCACCAACCTCAAGGCATGGTGTCTGCAGGCTTGCAACCGCCTGACACCCGAGCAGTGCGGCAGGTGCACCCACAATGCCACCCTCAGAGCAGGGTTGCTGCAGGCGTGCAAACCAGCGCATGCACCACCTCAGATGCAGTGGTGTGCTGCAGTTGCAAACCATGCCGCTCACCACACAACCTCAGACAGGTGTGCTGCAGGCTTGCAACGCGCTGTCCACCAACTCAAGAGCTGTGTTGCTGCAGGCTTGCAAACCCAGCGCTGCACCCAACCACCTCAGACGCAGGTGGTTCTGCAAGGGTGCCAAACCAGCGCTATCCAAACCTCAATGCAGGTGTGTGCAGCGTGCAAAGCGCTGCGAACCAACCTCCGGCAGGTGTGCTGCAGGCGTGAAAGCAGCGCTGTCACAACCAGCAGGCAGGGTGGCTGCAGCGTGCAAACCAGCCCGCTGCACCAAACCCCCTCAGAGGCCAGGGGTGTGCTGCAGTGTGCACAACAGCGCTAGCACCACCTTCAGAGGCAGGTGTGCGTCGGGTGTGCAAACCATCGCTGTCACAACCCTCAGGCAGGGTGTGCTGCGGTGTGCAAACCAGCGCTGTATACCAACCTCATAGCAGGGTGCTTGCATGCGGTGTGCAACCCGCTGTACCACCTCAGAGGCAGGTGTGCTGCAGGTGTGCAAACCAGCGCTGTACCAACCTCAGAGGCAGGTGTGCTGCAGGTGTGCAAACCAGGCTGTACCACCTCAGAGCAGGGTGTGCTGCAGGGTGCAAACCAGCGCGTACCAACCTATAGGCAGGGTGTGCGTGCAGGGTGCAAACCAGCGCTGCACACCAACCTCAGAGGCAGGGTGTGCTGCAGTGTGCAAACCAGCGCTGTACCAACCTCATAGGCAGGTGTGCTGCAGGGTGCAAACCAGCGCTGCACACCCTCAGAGGCAGGGTGTGCTGCGGCGTGCAAACCAGCGCTGGACCAATCTCAAGGCAGGGTGTGCTGCAGGCCGTGCAAACCAGCCTACCACCCTCGACAGGCTGTTGCTGCAGGTGGCAAACCACGCTGACCATCTCAGGGCAGGGTGTGCCAGGCGTGCAAAACCAGGCTGTACCAGCCCAGAGGCAGGCTGTGCTGCAGGTGTGCAAACCACGCATACCAACCTCAAGGCCTGGTGTGCTGCAGTTGCAAAACCCAGCGCTGCACCAACCTCAGGGCCGGGTGTGCTGCAGGGTGCAACCAGCGCTGTCCAACTCAGGCAGGGTGTGCTGCAGGCGTGCAAACCAGCGCTGCACCAACCTCAGAGGCAGGGTGTGCTGCAGGCGTGCAAACCAGCGCTGTACCAACTCGGAGGCAGGGTGTGCTGCAGGCGTGCAAACCAGCGCTGCACCAACCTCAGAGGCAGGGTGTGCTGCAGGCGTGCAAACCAGCGCTCACCAACTCAGAGGCAGGTGTGTGCTGCAGGCTGCAAACCAGCGCTGCAACACCTCAGAAGCAGGGTGTGCTGCAGGCGTGCAAACCAGCGTCGTGCAGCCCACCGATCAGGCAGGGTGTGCTGCAGGCGTGCAAACCAGCGCTGCACCAACCTCAGGCAGGGTGTGCTGCAGGTGTGCAAACCAGCGCTGCACCAACCTCAGACAGGGTGTGCTGCAGGGTCACCGCGCTGCACACCCAAGGCAGGTGTGCTGCAGGTGTGCAAACCAGCTGCTCCACAACCTCAGAGGCAGGGTGTCTGTCATGTGTGCAAACCAGCGCTGCAACCAACCTCAGAACGCATGTGTGCTGCAGGCGTGGCAAACACCCTCGTCTCCAACCTCGAGGCAGGGTGTGCTGCAGGTGCGTGCAAACCAGAGCTGCACCAACCTCAGCAGGGTGTGCTGCGCCGGCGTGCAAAGCAGCGCTGTACCAACCTCAGAGCAGGGTGTGCTGCAGGGCGTGCAACAGCGCTGCAACAACCTCAGCAGGGTGTGCTGCAGCGTGAAACCAGCTCTGCAATCACCAACCTCATAGCGGGTGTGCTGCACGTGTCAAACCGCGCTGCACCAACCTCAAGGCAGGGTTGCTGCAGGTGTGTGCAACCACGCTGTACCAACCTCAGAGGCAGTGGTTTCTGCGTGTGCAAACCAGCCAGCTGTACAACCTCAGCGAGCAGGGTGTGCTGCGGTGTGCAAACCAGCCTGTACCAACCTCAAGGCAGGGTGTGCTGCATGGCGTGCAAACCAGCCTGTCCACCCTCAGAGGCAGGGTGTGCTTCAGGCTGCACACCAGCGCTGACCAACCTCAAGGCGGGTGTGCTGCAGGTCGTCCAAACCACGCTGCACCAACCTCAGAGGCCAGGGTTGTGCTGCAGTAGGCTGCAAACCCGCTGTCCACTCAGGCAGGGTTGCTGCAGGCGTGCAACCAGCGTCACCAACCAACCTCAGAGCAGTTGTGTGCTGCGGCGTGCAAACCACGCTGGACCAATCTCAGAGGCAGGGTGTGCTGCAGGGCGTGCAAACCAGCACTCTACCAACCTCGGAGGCAGGCTGTGCTGCAGGTGTGCAAACATCTCTGAATAAGGAAAAGAAAGAGTGGTGGCTAATAAAAAATAACCAACTGACTGGTCATCTATTCACTCAAAACCACTCCCCGCCACCGCCACCAGAACCACATCTCAGAGGCAGGGTGTGCTGCAGCATGCAAACCAGTGCTGTACCACCTCAAGGCAGGTCTGTGCTGCAGGTGTGCAAACCAGCGCTGCACCACCAACCTCAGAGGTCAGTGTGCTGCGCAGGTGTGCAAACCAGCGCTGCACCAACCTCAGAGCCGGTGTGTCGCAGGTGTGCAAACCAGCGCTTCCAACCTCAGCAGGTGTCTGCGGCGTGCAAACCACGCTGCACCAACCTCAGAGCAGGTGTGCTGCGGCTTGCAACCGACGCTGTACCAAACTCGGAGGCAGGGTGTGCTGCAGGCGTTCAAACCAGCGCTGCACAACCTAAGGCCAGGTGTGCTGCAGGCGTGCAAACCTGCGCTGCACCAACCTCAGAGGCAAGGGTGTCTGCAGGCGTGCAAACCAGCGCTGCCACCCAACTCAGAAGCAGGTGTGCTGCAGTCGTGCAAACCAGCGCTGCACCAACCTCAGGCAGGGTGTGCTGCAAGGCGTGCAAACCAGCACTGCAAACCAACCTCAGCAGGTGTGCGTGCAGGTGTGCAAACCAGCGCTGCACCAACCCCAGACAGGGTGTGCTGCAGGTGTGCACCAGCGCTGCACCAACCTCAGGCAGGGTGTGCTGCAGGTTGCAAACCAGCGCTCCACCAACCTCAGAGGCAGGGTGTGCTGCAGGTGTGCAAACCGCGTGTACCAACCCAGCAGGTGATGCTTAGCGTGCAAACCAGCGCTGCCTACCTAGAGCGTGTGTGCGGCAGGCGTGCAAACCAGCGCTGTAACCAACCTCGGAGGCAGGGTGTGCTGCAGGCGTGCAAACCAGCGCTGTACCACCTCAGAGGCAGGGTGTGCTCAGGTGTGATCAAACCAGAGCTGCTCCCCACCTCAGAGGCAGGGTGTGCTGCAGGCGGCACACCACGCTGCCAACCTCAGAGGCAGGTGTTGCCTGCAGGCGTGCAGGGGACATTACAGGATCAGTCCCTCCTAGCATGAAAAGGAACGGGGCACAGGGGACATTACAGGATCAGTCCCTCCTAGCATGAAAAGGAACGGGGCACAGGGGACATTACAGGATCAGTCCCTCCTAGCATGAAAAGGAACGGGGCACAGTGGCATGTTTAATAGGTAAAAAAAAAATTATATACATTTTTTTTAAAACGTAACTTTTCCGTGGCAAACAATTTTTTTTTTTAAGGTTTTTACCAGGTGTAATGTCTTTTGGTGGTAAGAGTGGCGGAGAATTGTCTGTTTTGCCCATAAATAGTGGATATGGATGGATTCAGTGGGAGCATATTCATTTTTAACTGGGTGCAAACACGTACACTTTTTCCTTAGCAATAATTACACGGATATGTAAACAAAGTGTTTGTGACCTGCTACATGTACCCTGTCCCTTAACAATACAAATGGTTTGTTCTCGTGAGCAGTCTGGGTGCAAAAGGTCAATTAAAATCATTGTTTAGTTGTAGAGAGAAACTTTTGCATCCAGCAAGAAATAATGCGAGCATGTTATTGGGAAAAACATTTGAATTCACATTTCAATGGAGCTTATATCTTCCTGAGCAAGGAGACGAGGGTTCCGCGGCTTCTTCAATATTGGCATATTTTAATTCATTGGCTATATTTCCCCTACCATGTCTGCTGAAAGCCTGTTGCAGGAGTGCTACCTTTTCAGTAAAAAAAAAAGTGTACACCCTCAAACTTTAAAAGGGCAGGCAACAAGGCAGCACTCCTTAACGACTCCGTTTGTGGGGAACCCTGATTTCGCTCCGGGTCTGCAGAGCAAAAACTTAAGTGATTTGGAAGCAGAAAGGCCTCACAAGGCTACTACACCTGGAGGGTAGAATTTCAATAGAATCTTTTGAGCAAATTAAATCAGAAAAAGAGTTACCAACCTCAGAATTCTTTAGTTACCTCCAGATTAGAGCGTTCTATACTAAATTCCCAAAACGCCCTAGGCGAACAAATTTTGAGCAGCTATGTTCAAGAGGAACAGGTACAATCATATCTGGTATTTACAGAGATGTGGTGTGTCCTGCGAAAGACGTCGACAACAAACTTAGTTACAGGACCAGGTGGGAGGAGGACTTAGGGGAGACTATAGAAGACGAGGACTGGGACTCTATAGTTACGGCTGCGGCAAAGAGTTCCATATGCACCACATTGAAGGAGAATGCATATAAGGTCCTGATGAGGTGCTATCTTACCCCGATGAGATTGGCAAAGTTTGTCAAAGATTACCCCCCCTTGTGCCCAAAACAATGTGGGGAACAGGCAGACTTGTTGCACATGCTATGGAGTTGCACCAAGGTGATCCCAATCTGAGAAGACATTAGGAATTGGCTAGAGAATTCTCTGTCTCACGGTCCCTTTGGATCCCTGGTTGTTTCTGCTGGGCAGACGCACCTGGGGGTTGAACAGATCGGGGCACAAATTAATTGCACATTTTGCAACAGCCCTGAGGTGCGAAATCGCAGCATTATGGAAGCAACCCGAGTTACTCAACATCCCTAAAATCAGGAATAGAATTTGGTACGTCTGCCGGATGGAGCAGTTAACGAGTCTGGTTAACGACACCGGCACAAATTTCTTAAAAGTCTGGGCACCATGGTTGGCCCAAACGGATATCCCAGGGGTAGATGCCTCCAATATACTGCTCCGATAGCTCGAAATGCATTCTCCATCCATGTGCTGGCTCCGACGTTACGTAAATAAGAGACAGATAGGGCAGACGCGGGGTAGCGATAAATAATCAGTCTTGGGTCACAAGTGGAGACCTCTTCCAAGCGGTCAAGGGCTACAAGGATAAGAAAAGAAGACGAGGCATCTTGGACAGCTCAACCCCCCTTTTTCCCCCTCCCCCTCCCCCTGTCTTGGTCTGTGGTCTTGTTAGTTAGTTGGTCTCCCCTGTTGGTTTAGATGTTTCAGTTTTCAAAATGTTGATGTGATATGGAAACTGAATTGCAGGACAATGTGGTGTTAGAATTTTGTCAGCCTGTAACATACACTCAAAAAAAATCTTTGTTGAAAAAAAAAAGGGGGGGGGGCAGGCAAAAGAATCCCGACTACTTATTAATGTTATTGATTTGCTGGATCCTGCACAATACTCATCTTATCAGATCTTTATTGAGCTTCACTTTGGCTAGCAGCGGGCTTTACAAACAGTCTTATCGCAAAAAAAAGTAGTAGCTAAAGATTATAAAAAGCCAAAGTGTTTTATTACCACGGAAACACGTGAAAAATATTTAAAAATCACTTACCGATCTAGAAAAAAAAAAGGTTTTATTTAAAACGCTTTACTAGATCCCAGAGATCCTAAAAGAGAAAGCGGCTCCGATCCCAGAAGCTTACACTCTAAAAGTCCCCACAGTAACTAAATGCAAAGGAGTGTTTTTCCAGTGTCTATCTAATCTCTTGTGCCAATGCTTGGCAGCGCAACAAGTTTAAAGCGATACTAGGGCAGAACAAGAAGTGCTAGGTAAGATTATAATTATGTGGATAGAAAAACCTCTTATGATAGGGTGATAGGAGGTGCAAGGGGGTGATTGGAGGTGATGGGGGTGATTGGAGGTGCAGGGGCAGTGGGGGGGTCATTGGAGGTGCAGGGGAGGATGATTGGAGGTGCAGGGGGGTTTGATTGGAGTTCAGGGGAGGGTCATTTGAGGTGTAGGGGGGTGATTTGATTTGAGGGAGGGGGGGTGATTGGAGGTGTAGGGGGGGTGTGAGGAGGTGGCATGGGGGGTCATTGGAGGTGCAGGGGGGGTCATTGGAGGTGCAGGGGGGGTCATTGGAGGTGCAAGAGGGGAGAATGATGTGAGGTGCAGGGGGGGAGTGATGTGAGGTGCAGGGGGGGAGAATGATGTGAGGTGCAGGGGGGTGGGATGTGTGTGGTGTGCAGAGGGTATGGTGTGTTTGATGTGGAGGGGGAGTATTATGTGTGTGGGTGAGGGGGAGAGATGGGGGTATGAGAGATAGATGGGGAGTATTGCAAAGGTTGATAGTGAGGGGTTCTGGGGGAGATATGAAGATGATGAGGGGTGCTGGGGGAGATATATGAGGATGGTGAGAGGTGCTGGAGGAGAGATGATGATGATGATTTTACCCGTGCGGCCCAAATTTTTTTTCCTTGGAGCAGTTCGGCCCTTCTCACTTTACGAGTTGTGCAGGCCTGTCCTGGACACTTAATATAGCAACTGCTGATATCTGCTGAACGGAGCACCGGATTGCAAAAATAACAAGGGCGTTGGAAAGGGCCATGCGAGATCTATCAAATAAATGTAGAAAAAATGCACAAAAACGGCAATCAGCGCGGGCTGCTGCTCTCGGGGTGATTACATCTAAGAGTATTGCACCGTATGGCTATGTGGAACAGCCCCTTCAATGCCTGTTCTCAGCCAAGAGACTGATTTCAGTTGTAATAAAAGTAAAAAGACTCAAACACATAACTTCCTTTCTATTCTTAATGTATGGTTTATACGTTTATGTTATAGGTACAGACTTTCAATATGTATTGCTTTATGGGGAATATTGGATACTTAACTTCCAGGCTCTCCGAATATTCCCAGGAAATACAATACATTGGGAGACCTATCGCTTCAGCGACCAGGTGCTTTATGTATTGGTGGCCTGATCAAGAACCACCTTTCCATCTTCCAGGTGGGAAAACGCACCGGTCCTTCTCCGATCATGGAAAACGTACGGCTTTCCTGAATGACAGGATCTACGTTGGAAAATCAATCTGGCACCAGAGGGTACCAGTCCGGCGACGAGACCTCGTCTATATAAATGGGTCGTGTGTGAAGCAGGTTCCGCTGTTATAGAAGTGTGTCCCTTCAGGGTGTTTATCCCCATCCTCACACCATCACCTGAGGACTCCAGGACAATGGAATCCATTGTTTATTCCCTATGAGAACGGCATAACTACTTATCCTCATTTGTACTCCCCTTTTTTCTTTATTGTACCCGTTTGTATATGTGAAAATGTAACATAAGTTATTTTTTTTTTAAATACTTCACTTCCCCCCCCACCCCGCCTTCTTTTAAATAGTACAAAGTACTAATTATTATATATTTTTTGCTATTCAAAAAGTCAGGTTCCAGGATGAATGCGCCTGGAAGGGGGAGGCCAATCCATTCACGCACACACGTGAATTTAACGATTTAACGGGCCATTTAGCCTCAATCGCTTTTACATCAAATGCTTGGCTGTTTTGGTGTCTTTGGAAATAAAAACGCCATATTTTCAGCAGGGTCTGTGAACGAGGGCGTGGCGCCAATTACACAGATTAAAGTGTCTGTTCCCTTCTAGCCATCCAAAAAAGGCAACCGTTAACAGTTAAACAATCAAATTCCCTTCATAAACTAATCTACAGGCAAAATGTTTTCTTTCCCCTTATCCCACCCTGTCCTTATCAGAGCCAATAAAGAGAAGGGGAGGGGGATAGATGGGGGCTTTGCCTGTGCAAACTCTTGTTGAACACACAGCAACATCAGACAAAAGAGCTGGCAGAGGAAATCACCCTCCTATGTCTCAGCTCAGCGTGTTAACAAAATAATAATTTGTAAAAAAGGATTTAAAATATGTATCAGATTTTGGTAACAAAGGCATCGATCGCCCCGATGTGACCCCCTAAACGTTACTGGCATTCGTACCCTTTGTCCCTAGTGGGGATTTCCCCTTTAAAAAGGTCATTGCCATTGGTTCACTGTGGTCCTAGGAGAATAGCCAAAATTTCCGCGACTCCCAGGCAGACCCAGATTCTCAGCGATTATTACCGTTTCGTGTCATTTTATTCAGGTTGGGGGGGGAGGGGGGGGGCTTCGACGGACTTTATTAATCCATTGAGAAGCAAAAGGGCATTGAGGTGTTAAAATGGTCTTTTGGTGGTTTAACACCGACTACAGCCCTTAGCAACATATTGCACATTGAAGATACAGTAAGATCTGGTGTGGCTTCTTCTCAACCATTTGATCGCATCATTTAAGCTGCGTTTAACCTTGTCAGTGCCAGAATGACTGTGACAGTTCCTAACAGGCACACTGCTGAAAGGCCACTTGGATGCATTTGCTACAATAGACAATTTGTAGGCCGGCGCTTGGTGTATATCGGAGGAAATAAAGCAGCACTTTATAAGCTGCAGTGCCGAGCTATGGTCATTTCTGCCTTTGAGGTCTGAAAAACATGTTAATACATCAATATTTATATGCAGGTTAAAACAAGTGTCAAACATAGGGAGGAATAGGATGGTTACTGGAATCAGGAAGGTTCTCTTCCCCCTTACCAGACAAATTTGGCAAAACGTTCCACTCAGGTTTTTTGTTTACTTTCCGCTGGATCATATCAGGAGTGGCCAACGCCAGTCCTAAAGGGTCACCAACAGGTCAGGTTTTAAGGATATCCCTGCTTCAGCAAAGGCGGCTCAATCAGTGGCTCAGTCTTTGACTCATGAGTATCTGCTATAAATTGTAACCATGTATTATTTGTCATATTAACTCTATGCCCAGGACATAATTGAAAATGAGAGGTAACTCTCAATGTATTCCTTCCTGGTAAAACATTTTATAATTAAATATATCAGCCAATTAGACTTTAACAAAGGTTGGACTCAATGGACATTCTTGTATTTCTTTTCTCCACCTAATCTTATTTCATTTAATTGAATCATATGGTTAGGGGTAAAGTCAAAGGCCCAGATCCCCAAAATGGTGCTAAGCTTTAGCATTCATATAAATTAGGAGTAAAGGCGTGCTAAAAATTGGCACCCTTTTGTGGATGTGGGCCGACGAGTAGAAATAATGTTTTGGGGGATGGTTCAGTGTGACTAAAAGAAAAAAAAAAGTGATGCTTACTGCCTCAAAGTCGGCCCAATCATAATAATTAGGTGGGACTACACTTGGAATTGGCAGCAGAAGCTAGGGACAAACTTACTAAAGGTTGAGGTGTCTGTGTACGAACACGTTTGCGATGACGCACTGCGCTATTGGTTTGGATTTCAACTGAGACAAGTGTGATGACGTCATTAAGCGAGTTCCCTTCCCCCTGGGGCAAAATGCTAGGCCGAAAGACTAATATCTCAGACCTCCAGGTGGAGGGCAAGACACAACAAAGTCTAAAAATTGGATGCACTCAACACACCTATATACTGTAGAAATGTGTGAGTATGTATTAGTATGGGAATCCATAGTGATTCAGTGTATACTCACTATGGATTCCTATACTAATACTTGGTCGTGTCTTACCCCCCACCTGCTGGTCTGAGATATTATCGTCTTTCAGTATATCCCTTATACGAGTGCACCCATCCTACATTTAAGTTAGGAGTGTGGATAGCTCTTTCATTGTAGAATGTTAGGCCACCGGAAGCGTAGACTTGAATACATCCTGCCATTATGGGCGTGTCCAGGACGTCCTTATTGATACATCCCAAATACATCTTATAAAAAGTCACAGGATTAAAAAGACCGTTTTGTTATTATTGCTACAATATTGCCCTGACCCCTTCCCATCCTTCCTGTTGCAATGAAGAGGTCAGCACGGGGATCTTCAACCAGTTCTCCAAAAGGGATAGATCAGAAAACAGGACTGGTAGGGCCACAAGCGTATTGCAAGGTGTTTTTACAAAAATATGTTGGGGAAAACAAAAAAAAAAACTCTGAACATGTGGCCAGCACACGACAGACTGAATAAAACAGAGTGTCCCAAGTGAGATGCAAAGAGGAACTCTACTGACAAATGTCTCTTCCACCATCACCTGACGAGAGGTCCGTATGGGACGTGAAACACTGCATTCTTCACCCCGCTTTAACGGAAGAGACCGCGCTAAGACATGTGCGAGTAGCGTTCTGCTTGTATCTCACTTGGGAAACTCCGTTTTATTCAATGTGTTTTTAGATACATTGAAAGACTTAAAAATGACTATATTGAAACGTTTTGAAAGCATTTATAAACATAGGTACTCTATATACTTACATTACATTAACTTACAAGTGCGTTTCAGTGTGAAAAACTGCACTTAACCTCTTAAGTATGAAATTAGCAGGGGCAGTAAGTCCAAGGCCCTGCACGGGCCACCAGTGGAAGAAGCCCCGGGTTAGGTCACCTCCCCAACAGAACAAGAGCACAACACAAACACAACCAGTCTATGAAGTTGTGTAATGTTGTTTAGTGTTTCCTTGCGAGGTCATTCAAGCGGATGATGGGAAATAAGTTACACAAAAGTACAGGCTGCTGCCTCAAAACAACGGATTGGGAAATGTTAACAGAAAAGGACGCTCAAAGAACGGTTAGAACGTGAAGGGAAGAGCGTGACTCCACCTCCATTTTTAAAAAGCCCACGGTTGAAAATTTGCTCTTACAAACAATACATCTCTGACTTTCTCTGTACACAATAGAAAAAACAAATCTGGGCTGATTTTTTTGTTGTCTAATAAAAAGTATCCTACCCCTACTTATTCCCTCCCCTCCTCTGTTACTATCCGGGAACTGATCTTAAAAAAGCAGCTCCCCCCGAGGCCCCACCTCCCTTTTGTTTAACCTACTGTAACAATGCATGTTAACGTGTAATATTTTATTATTTTCGTCCTGCGCTACAGAATATGTTGGCGTGTTATAAATAAATGATAGTAATGGAGAGGAAGCAGGGGGTCTCCGGAGTGGAGCCATATTTATATCAGGTCCGGGGACCCCCCTGCACCCCGAGATTCTTACTGAAGAAGGTGCCACAGGCAGAGCATGGAGGTTGTGCTCCCCCGCATCTCAAGGGATTTAAACTTCGCAGCATCCTATTGGCCTATGTGACGTGATAGATTTAAACCTCCATTTTGTTTCCCCTCGAGTCAGTACTGGCATCTTCAACGGTAAGTACTTTGGGAAACAGGGGAGGTGACCGTAGCTGAAGTGAATGCAGTTCAGCTAAAGAACCCCATTAGAGAATAAATAAAACTAGTAAAAGGGAACCGACTGCCCCTTTACTTTCTATTTAAAAAGGCCCGAAGCCTTTTCACATGGCAGCTGTTTATTCTCACGTGCTCACAGACAGCACAGAGCTGCTATCCATACACACTTCAAAGAGACTAATCCTGAGCTTATCCAGTGATGTGAAAATGTGAGGGGTCCTAACAAATGTGATCGCTTCAATTTTCACAATTCAGTGAACATGTGAAAAAACAAGGTGTAAACATACAGGGTAACCTGCACCTATAGGTAGAATTATAATGTTTCCCCCGACCCCCTATACATAGTTGCATGGACAAAGCCGGGTCCCCCACCTGATACACACACACACACACACACACACACACACACACACACACGTCTTTAGAAGTAATGGGGGGGGGGGGGGGGAGTCTCCCAGCTACAAAGCAACTAAACCACGAGAGGATGTAAACTCTCATTGAATAAATACCAGTAGGATATTTTGCCTTTGCGGTACCACTTTCACCCCGGTTTTGCAGCTGAGAGACATTGCTAGAGAGCTTCCCCCCCGTAGTGTTATCTCGGAGTTAGCACGGTTTGCTGGTCGGTAGCAGAGATGTGAGAAACCTCTGCACCGGTTTGCACATTTTCGTTGCATGAACAAAATTTCCCCTCAAGGAACTTTGTCCCAGATTTACAAACGGTGCAAAGCTTTAGCACGCCTTTTGTAGCACTGGCAGTAGAGGCGGGCTAAAACTTTGCACCCTCCGTGGATCTGGGCCATTTTTGACACCACCAGTTCTTTACACTGGTAGAGGAGCCCGTGAAGGTGGCGGATGTTGGTAGAAGCATAAATTTGAACAAAAACGTAAAGTACAGGTTTTTTTTTGTTTGTTTTTTACAACCTTCAAAAGAAAGTTTTAGGCTGTTTTTTTCACCGTTGCGTGAATTCCCCTGTAGTAAAAATTCACCCAAAAAAACATTAGTGAAGCATACTCAGACTTCTCACCACTCCGGCAACAGCACTCTGATTGAGAGAAACAGGACAGGAACCGAAGCTGGGGCCGCTGCACAGCGCCAAAACAACGGCGATGACTCTACCAGCGTTAGAAACGGAAACACAGTGGCCCCATCAGTGCCAAAATGGCCAGCAATGCTTAGTATCGCTGGTCACCCCAGCACTGCAGTGGCTAAGGCTGCTCTTATAGTGCCGGCAACGCAACATCGCGTCAAAACAAATGCATTGAATCCGCCGCATGCGCTTATAGTAGTCTCTGTAGTCAGTAGAATTTGATTTTTACAGCGACAGTCTCACCATGTGACAGGCTATAACCAATCAGATAGCTTCTGATGCAGGGAGAGGGGGGGTGTGAGGTCACGGAGAGGGGGGGAGGTCAGGGAGAGGGGGCGGGTGTGTGTGAGGGCAGAGAGAGGGGGGGATGTGTGTGAGTGCAGAGAGAGGGGGGGATGTGTGTGAGTGCAGAGAGAGTGGGGGGACGCGGGGGGGAGAAGAGAGACGGGGGGGGGGGGGGGGAGGCGAAGACGAGAGGGGGGGGAGGGGTCCCACAGAGCCAACGTCGGTTGTCCCACACCCCCCGGCCCGTGGCAGAGGGGAGGGAAGAGGAGGGGGGGGGAGGGGGAGGGAGGGAACAGAGAGAGGGGGGGGAGGGCGGGGGAGGCAGAGAGAGGGGGGAGGGGAGGGGGAAGAGAGACGCCGGGGGGGAGGGGGTGCATAGGGGTGACGCATGATAGAGAGAGCGGGCGGGCGGGGAGGGCTCGGTGAGGGGGGCAGGACCCAGAGGGGGGGGGGGGGGATGTGGGTGACGGAAGAGAGGGGGGGGGATGGCGGGAGGGGGGGGTGTGAGTGCCGAGCAGAGAGGGGGGGGGGGTGTGAGTGCGAGGAGGGGGGGTGTGTGGTGGAGGCAGGGGGGAGAGGGGGGGTATGTGTGTGAGTGCAGAGAGAGGGGGGGTGTGTGAGTGCAGAGAGGGAAGGGTGTGGATGCAGAAAAGAGGGGGATGGGTGTGTGATGGTGCAGAAAGAGGGGGGATGTGTGTGTGTGTGAGTGCAGAAAGAGGGGGGATGTGTGTGTGTGTGTGTGTGCAGAAAGAGGGGGGATGTGTGTGTGTGAGTGCAGAAAGAGGGGGGGTGTGAGTGAGAAAGAGGGTGTGTGTGTGTGTGTGTGTGAATGCAGGGAGAGGGGTGTGAGTGCAGGGAGAAGGGGATGTGTGTGTGAATGCAGGGAGAGGGGGGTGTGTGAGTGCAGGGAGAGGGAGGTGTGTGCAGGGAGAGGGGTGTGTGTGCAGGGAGAGGGGTGTGTGTGCAGGGAGAGGGAGGGTGTGCAGGGAGAGGGGTGTGTGTGAGTGCAGGGAGATGGAGGTGTGTGCAGGGAGAGGGGGGTGTGTGCAGGGAGAGGGAGGTGTGTGAGTGCAGGGAGAGGGGGTTTGTGCAGGGAGAGGGGGTGTGAGTGCAGGGAGAGGAGGTGTGAGTGCAGGGAGAGGGGTGTGTGAGAGCAGGGAGAGGGGGGGATGTGTGTGTGTGTGATTGTGTGTCTGTCAAGTGAAACACACTATATTAACAACTTTAAAATAGTAAATTATCCCGTTATTTAAAGTAAAAGTTAATTCAGCATACAAACAGAAATTACAACTCTCCGTTTCTGCCTTCCCCCTTGCTCTCGTCTCCGCCCCTCTGCCTTCCCCCTTGCTTTTGTCTCCGCCCCTCTGCCTTCCCCCTTGCTCTCGTCTCCGCCCCTCTGCCTTCCCCCTTGCTCTCGTCTCCGCCCCCCTGCCTTCCCCCTTGCTCTTGTCTCCGCCCCTCTGCCTGCCTCTTGCCCGACGTCACTCCCCTTGTAGCCAGTGACGTCTCCAAAACTCAAATGACAACTTTCGCAACGGCTACGGAGACGGGTGATGTCATCCGTAGCCGGCACTATAAGCGCAGTCTAAGACATCTTCAAACATTGCCTGTTTAACAAAAAACTCCAGCCTGCAGCAGCCGATGGTTTGACCCACTGCATCCTTTCAGTTTCCGGCAACCAAAAAGTTGACTTTGCTTGAATGTTTTTACTCCCTCGCATGATCCATCTAAGTGCAACTGCAGCAGCATGGAGCGAAAAATGTATATGCTACTCCAGTCTAGTGCAGAATATACTGTGTCGTGACACTACCTATGCATGTGCTTGCAAATATATAATGCCAACTTCTCAGTGTAATTCCCTGGTAGCTCAGTCTGCTATTGCTTAGAGCTGGTTTCTAACTGTGCTTGTTTCAGTCGCTGAGCAGTGGTTATCAAAGAACGCAGTTGCACTATTTTTAATGGGCCGACCTCTTGCGGGTCTTGGGTCTCCAGCCAGCGTAAGGCTGTCTCCAGCCCTTGGACAGCCTCTGACGCAGACGGGATGGGGTCTGTGTTCCTCTCGTCTTCACTGGCCTCTTCTTCATCTTCTGGGCTGTCCCCGGGGACAATGAAAGTGGTGATGGAGTCTGCAGTTACATCGTCCCCTGAGGATTCCTCCATCACAGGGATGGAGTCATCCAAGTGCACCCACTCTGCAACATCCTCAGGGGCCATGCGCTTGTAGGCCAGGGCTGCGAGGTTGGTCAAGTCCAAGAAGACCTTGCTGTACTCCTCCCCGTCCATCTCCGCACTGCCGCTGGTCTCAAATGCGGCCCTGAGCCCAAAAAGCCAACACTTCTCAATGCTCCCGGCCTGTATCATGTTCCATGACTGGCCGGCAAGGTAGATCATGTCTTTGAGCATGAAGGACCTCACAAAGTCAGATGGGGAGCTGTCGCAGGACACCACTAGCTTCAGAAGCTCTCGTTTGTAAAGCTGCTTGAAGGAGGAGATTACCCCTTGGTCCATAGAAGGAATCTTGTTCCTGGTGTTTTTGGAAAGAAACAGTACTCTGATGTTGCCATCAGGGGTCTGTAGCTCCTCTTCCGGTGGTTTTGCAGGACATTGGTTGACCAACAGAACGGCCTTTTGTTGAAGATAGCACCTCCTCAGGTAACGCTTGACTCCCGGTACAAACTCCTCAAAAAACCACTCCCTCAGCAGCTCCGGTGTCATCCATGCGTTCTTGTAATACCTGTACGCTGCTGGGAACTTGTCCTGGTTGTGGTGGCGAAGGCTGGGCGGATCCTGCAATTTCCCAACCACCAGTGGCTTCAGCTTGTGGCTACCGGTGAGGTTGGCAGCCAACAGAATGGTGACCCGGTCCTTCACTTTCTTGTAGCCATTGGGCTGCTTGGCCAGCTTCATTTCGTTAGTCTGGTCTGGCAGCAGCTTCCAGTACAGTCCAGTAACATTGGCATTGTATATCTGCTCATCCCCGTAACCGCCGTCACTGGCCAGGGGTTTTGGCTGCTCCGGGTACATGATAACAGGGTCGATCTCCACTGGCCTCACCTCTGATTCACCATATATCCGCTGGCTGGATATGCCATGTCTCTTCTGCCAACGCCAGAACCAGCCGTGGCTCGCCTTGAAAGTGCACTCCACCCCGTAAATCTGCTTGGCGAACACCTCAGCCTGCGCCTGGATAATGGGTCCGGACAACGGGATGCCTTGTTGACGCAGGGTAATAAACCATGTATACACGGCCCTGTCTATCTCCTCTTCATTGGCCAGTCGCATCTTCTTCCGCTGTGTGCCCACATCACCGCCCAGCTGGTCAAGGAACCATCTTAGTTTCTGCTCGTCCTTAAGCCAGCCCCGCAGCGTCCCCCCCGGCACCCCAAAGTCCCTAGACACGCTGGCCTGCCTCTCCCCGTTCTTCACCCTCTCGATGGCTTCCAGCTTGTCCTTTATGGAGTACGCCTTGCGGAACGCCATCTTCACCATAGCGGGCGTGCACTCTGCGTCCCCCAGCGTCGTCGCCAGCACCTGCTCGCCCTGGCACGCCATGGCGCGCCAGGGCACACGGGTCACCAGCCTTTACAGAGTCCCCGTTGTCACGCAGTAGGTCGGACGTTTTCAGCATCCACCGGCCAGGTGTGCAAACCGGGTCAGCGAACGGGTTCAACGGAGTCTGTAAAAAAGGTGCCAGCTGGGCACCTCTTCCCGGCGTCACCCCCAGGGCTGAGTGTCTGTCTTGCACCAGCACCCAGCTCACCTTGGTGATGAAGGAAGCAGTTCGAGGTGGGCACCAGTGTCTTGGTAACACCCCTGTGCCTGGGGCAGGATACTGCCCGATGCCAGCCACTGCAATGCCACCCCAGGCAGGCCCCCCGGGCGTTGCAGCGCTATCACCGGGCGCTCTCTGCGGCTTATACCGCGGGGTGAAGGGGGGGAGTGCCCGGCTCTCCAGCTGTGTTTATATTGTTCTGTGTCTCCCTTTTGTTTCCTGTCTTGAGTATAGGAACTCCCCCCCCCCTCTCCCCGCACCCAACTCCGAGCTGCCCAGGCAGGGAGGGGCCCGAGCAGCCAGCCCCGCGCCTGCGCACAACCGACAACCCTCCGACCGAGGCTGCCCGCGCCTGCGCCCTACGCACCCGGCGTTGTAGGCGCCGTCGTGCGCATGCGCACGCATTCCCCCGCCGCCTCACTACCTTACTGCGCATGCGCCATGTTCCTCCCTCGCAGACACACCGTACTAGCGCTGTGGAACAAACCACTTTTTTTGTAAGGGGGTGACAGCGATTTTAAAAAAAGCACAAAAATCCCCCCCCCGAGACATTTTTAACGGAAGAGATATATTTACTAACGTTATATTGACACGGGAAGGGTGTTCGCCGTTTTGAAAGGCAAGCCCTACAGCGGCCGTACCCCCCTTCCCTTATTCCACAGTTGGTCCGCCCCGTACCTCGCGCCGCCTCTTGAGGTCCCGACACGTGGCTCCGCCTTCCCCTTCTCTCCTTCACGCGGCACTGATAGCAGCAGCACCTCCAGCCTCTCAGCGCGCGCCGCCTGCACGAGCCCCCTCCCGCCAACCTCTCCGCACGCGCCGCCTGCACGAGCCCCCTCAACCGCCGTACTGCGTGAGTACCGGGAGTCAGGGAGCGGGAGCAGGGCCTTTCATACCTGGCTGCAGGGTGTGCTGACCGGGAGGGGGAGGAGAGAGGGGGAGTCCTGGCTGCAGGGTGTGCTGACCGGGAGAGAGGGGGGGTCCTGGCTGCAGGGTGTGCTGACCGGGAGGGGGGAGCACTGCGCCGCAGGGGAAGGGGCGGGAAGGCCCTCTAGGACATGGCGGGGAGGGATAACCCTGCTCTCGGTTGGATGTGCAGCTTGGTGGTGAGGCGTTGTCGCTTCACTGGCCTCCGCCGTGTGAACGTGGTGGGCCCAGACGCTCGCAGCGCCAACTGCCGTGTGTGTGTGTCACTGCGTGTGTGTGTGTGTGTGTGTGTTACTGCGTGTGTGTGTGTGTGTGTCACTGCCGTGTGTGTGTGTCACTGCCGTGTGTGTGTGTCACTGCCGTGTGTGTGCAGCCTGCTGTGCAAAGGGCAGGGGTTAATGAGGGTCTCCTAAGGGGGAAGGAGCTCCGGCCCCGTGTATGGCCCGCCCTTTATTCCTGAGCCAGGTCTAGCAGTGCCACACTGGCCCGCCTCGCAATCAAAGGGTTAAGGGGTAGTGGTAACTCCCACCATCTCCTGATGTCCTTATTTATTTATCAAATGTTTTACCTGGAAGTAATACATTGAGTTACCTCTCGTTTTCACGTATTTCCTGGGCACAGAGATAGGCCTCGTCGAGGTGCACTGGCGCTCCAGCGCTGCGCCCTGCTCGGCCGGGCGATTCCTGGCCGGCTAGGTGCGCGCCTGTCTGGGGGCGCGGCCTCTACATCACGGAGCTGGTTCGACCTCATCGGTGCGAACCGCTCACGTAACGTGCTTGCCGGTAAATGCAAATTTACTTCTCCGCAAGCGGATGAGCGCCGAGTAGGCGCGCCCGCCCACAGGACACTCACATTGTTGCAACGTGTCCAATGTGTGCGCCCGCTCAGTGCCACCCTGGACGAGCCCTAAGACTGCGCTTATAGTGCCGGTGACGTCACGCTGCGGTTGCTGGAAAAATCAAATTGACTTGACTTCCAGCGATCGCTACCACGCCGTCACTTATACTATAAGCGCACGTGTCGCCGGCACTAAGCGCAGCCTTATGATGACAGATGCATGGTTGCAAATACATATTTTCAATAAGTGAACAGGGTTATACATTATATATAAAGGTATTACATTAGTTAAACAGGGTTATACATTAAATATGAAGACATTGCAGTTAAACATAAAATGAGTTGTAGGCGTGTGTAACAGTTACCTGCCCCAGGAGGTTTAGCTTCTGTCTGGAAGCCCCCAGCAGCCTGCTATTGGGGTACCCGGCTTTAAAGTGCATAGTAATGTGCTGCTCTGGCAGTGGAGGGGTTAATGCAGACTGCACAACTCTCCAAATCCTTTCCTTCATGTAATTAAGTGCTGGGTGACCCTATCCTACACGTGCTGAGAATTTGGGGTTTCAATGTCATTTCTTTTCTGCAATCACGATGGTTTGGTTTGGTTTTGCTGGTTTGGGTTGGTTTTGCGAAGTGTCATTTGCTCATCGTATTTAAATCAGTCTGTTAAATGCGTTTACGTTCGTTTTACTTCCCTGGTGATCTTCCAAATGGAACTGTTCCTAATATTCTTCCAACTTGTTCAATGAGTTTTCATAACAAATCATTACATTGGTTACGATTTGTGTGCTGTCACTGTACAGGACTCTGCAGGTGTGACAATGTCTGCGCTCCCTACTTGTGTCGCTGCTGAGAATCCCCAGGACTTTACTAGCATGCTAAACTAGTGCGGATAAGCTTGTGGCCTCCGGACTTGCATATATTCCCCCAGACGCCTGCCATTAAATTTCAATCTGCGTAAAATAAGTTTTAGGGAGGCATGTTTGCACTAGTTTTTGGAAGTGTATTCATGTACTGTAATATATTGTGATCATAAAAAAGAGGATAAATTGCTGTTTTTATTACAGTATCAACCATGGGAGTCTTTAATGCTTTAGGGACAGCTAGTGACATGCAGTTTAGAAGGTGGCTCCTTTGGGGGATCATTCTGCCCTGTGTTCTCGCCCCTTCCTCTTAATCTGTTTCGTGCCCCAATATCTAATGTTCAGAGACGGCGCAGGGAAGTGACTGTTTAAATAAAAATAAGGCATTTTAATTTTTTATTTAACGTGTGGTTTTAAATTAGATACTTTCTCTCAACTATCTTGATAAATGTTATACATCTCTGACTTTCATTTAGACCAGGGCTGCTCCATTCCAGTCCTCAATGCCCCCCCAACAAGTCAGGTTTTCATGATATCCCAGCCTCAGCACAACTGGTGCCTCGGAGCCACCAGTGCTGAAGCAGGGACTGATTAAGCCACCTGTGCTGAAAACATGACCTGTTGGGGGAGGGGGGTGGGGGGTGTTTGAGCACCCCTGCCTTAGACTGTTGTTGTGGAAGATGTTTAACGTAACTCGGACTTTCTTGCTCCATTTCGATACTGCGGCTCTGTTTACTCATTTACTGGCTGATCTAAAAGGGAAGCTGTTTGCAATCAGAAGCGCTCCATTACCGAACACTGTCATTTAGCTGCGTATAGGCTTTTAATGAGTCAGGAAAAAAGGCTCGACACTGACAGATTTCTCCATGGTGTTTTTTTTTTTTTTTTTTAACATAATTTTATTATTTTTCACACATAAAAATAGGAGCGGGAGGGATACAAAAATAGAGGGGGGGAGAAACGACCATTTTGTATCCAATTTCTTATAAAGTCACATTACATATCATACAACATTTGGTAAACACCATATTTTACATTACATTCAGCCCTCCTATATCCTCCGAGAGGGCACCTCTATCCAGCATCCCAGGGCTCCCAAACTCTATCATACTTCCTAGAATTCTCCATGTTTTATTTACCTTCATGGCATGTTAAATTAGAAGGCTCCCTAGTAATGATGACCATGCTAAATTGGGAAGTTTCCTGATGAAATAAGCAACGTCCATCTTTACAGCATATTACGTAATGGAAGGTTGAAACATTGACGACCTTACCTGCGCTTATAGTGCTGGCTAGAGCGACGCGACGTCGCGTCAAAACAAATGCATTGCCTCTGTCGCGTGCGCTTATAGTAAGTGCGACGTAGCGACTGCTTGATCGCTGGAAGTCATATCAATTTGATTTTTTGTTGCCGGCACTATAAGCGTAGCATAATGCAGTTATTTAGAATTTATGCCGTGGTTTTGTATAGTTCGGTAGGCTCTTGCATAAGTATCAATGTAATACTGGACATTGCTTTCGGCTGCTTAAACAATCTACTGTAGATGACTTTTTTAAAGGTTTAACATCTTCTCTGCCATTGTGTATCACAGTGCAAAACAGTGTATGACTGGTCCCACTGACGGCTGGCTTGTTTTGTGTTTAACCCCTTCATTGCCAGCGGGGCCCTGGATTAACCGACGTATTACGATTTTGATGTGTGGTTTGATTGTATACTTTCTCATTCAGCGCTGCTTGGGCCTTCACAAAGCTAATATTCTTAGTTAGGGGGGGTTGTACCACTGTTTTTATTAGTGTTTATCTTGCTGTATGTATTCTGAATATTGCTATCTGCCATCTGTCCTAACCTGCCTTTTCTCTTTAATGCTGACGTAGGAATTAAATACTCCAGTAGTGCATAGTGAGTATGCCCTTACAGTACATCCTAGTAATATTTCTGTCCACAACCATAAAGTCTGCATGAATGCATCTTTAGCTATTTTGCATGTCTGCTTCTAATTTTCTGCGTTGTCATTGGTTAATGTAGAACGGTGTAATAATTCTGTGCCCATGTTTCCTAATCTAATCCGAGGGTGACCCAGGCCTGACCTTGTGTGGGGGGTGTGAAAATCTGCTGACTATTTTATAATTGAATATTGTCAGCAACAATATGCTTGAGAATGCACTGGTGGAATCTATTGCAGAAAGGAAACTAATTACATTTGGTGTTGTTAAATGCCAGGGGGGGGGGGGGGGAAAGCACTGGCGAGTTACGTATGCAGCCGAAAATAGATGTCGATTACTTGGCACAAATAACTATGTCCCATGGCATCACTTCAATTTCAGGCCACTGGGGCATATTTGCTTGACAAGACACTGTGCTTTTTAAGCTCTATAATTCTCATTTTGAGAACCTATTGTAGAGTTGAAGAATATTACCATGTTTTCTGTTGTCGGATACCTTGCCCTGAAAATTTCACCTGAATGGGAAAAGTAGAGATAATGGCCACAGAACATAATAATAATTATAATTCATAATAACATGAATGTCACTGGAGATCAGGCCTGTCACCTTCATCCTTCCATCCTTGTTTTTGTATGTCAAGAAATCAAATCCGTTTGCTGGACATGAACTCAGTGAAAGGATAAGTTAGGGCAGGCTGTGAGGATCTGTAGTTTTTTAGCAGGATGTTCTGGTGCTGCTGTTGCTACCATTGGTATAACAGATTTGCTGAATATTGGATGTAAAGGGAGGAAATGAAAAACTCAACAGTTGGAATTTTGTTTTATTAAAAAGGTGAATAGGAACATTGGAAAACCCTTTGAACTAAAAAGTTTACAATGTAAGTGAAATGTTACGTATACGACAATGAGACAGGTTTGTAGTAGTATACTGTATGGTTTGTTTTTTTGTTTTTAGCTTAGAGCAAACATGTCTCTGTATTAAAGCAGCAAAACGTGTAACAAGAACGTTACCTTAGTAATGTATGGATACATTGTCGCTGCTGAGTTACACTGACAAGCAGCCTTTGTTAGGCAAACAATCAGGATTTTTACAAATTTATAACGGCCCCAAACAACTGCCAGCTTAAGTTACATATACAAATAAGAGAGAGAAGGGGGTGGGGGTGTGTAGTATTGCTGCTTTAAAGCTGCAGTTCAGTGAATATCCTGCATGTGTGGTTTTTTTTAATAAATCAGTTCTGTAGTAAGAAACAATACTTTTAGCATTTTCTGTTTTTAAAAAAACAACTTTGAAAGACCAATTTTCTTGTATTCTATGTTAACAGCCATTTGTTAAGGCACTGCCCCTTCATGTCCTGTCACAAGCCCTGGCACACCCCTTTGTCAGCCCTGCCCTCCCTCTAGCACATGTCAGTGCCTGAGTGCTCATGAATATTCATGAGCTTCCACTGAGTGACAGAAGCAGAAGAAAAACATATGCCAGCTCTAATGATGTCACCAAATTTCGACCTATCAATACATGGAAAACGAATTGACCTGCAGCTATGCAGTTCTTTAGGTAATTAGAGATTGACCACATGAAACTATTGAAGTAAAAAAATTAATTAAAAAAAAAAAAAAGACTGAACTGCAGCTTTAAGTACGTGTTCTTCATTTGTATTTTTTATTTGGGTGCTTTTTTCATACGCTTGTGCGCCATTCATTGCATGCACCTGAGTCACATCTTTAGACATTTATACCATGTGGTTAGATATGTCAAAAGGAAAAGCTTAAAATGGAAACTTTTTACTTTCTGCACTATATCCTACATATTCAGCGTAAGAAACTTGTCCAGTTGGGGTACCGGAGGTAAAAATCATATTTACTTTTTTTTTAAAGACCTAAAAACTTATCAAAATTTGACTCGTTTAATCTGCCCTAGTTTTGTATTTTAATTTTATGGAGGATGTCAAGATCTTGAAAATGAAGAGATTCCACTTACCCCTTCATTTTGAGGGGACTGGTATATTCATTGTGCAACCCCTAACAAAGGTATTCATGTGTAATATGCATGTTTTCTAATGTCAATAATACAGTATAAAGCTCACAATAAGGTTCCCATTCTTAAAGCAGCACCCCCACTCCCAAATAAAGTATTTTCTTACCTTCTATAAACAAGGGGGTCCTAGGGCACTGAACCGTTACACTTAAACGTTTTGGGGACACTCTAATTACAAGATAGTAATATATATTGGCCAGTACTCCCAAGGAAAGAACATAACTGCGGGGTCACCCAATCAGAAGCAGCAATGTCCGCTTTCGATATCGCAGCTTTCTTTTGGTGGCCGCATGTGAGGTTGACCCCAGTGGCCATATTGGTTTTCCCAGAGAAGGATTCCCTTAAGGAATTTCACACACTGAATATGGAACCGGAGTATCCTGGTTCAGCGCTGGGGGACCCCTTGTTTCCAATGTGTGTATATATTATATGTATAGAGCAAGTCTATGCTTTAATTACTTGGCTGCCTGGGGATCCTGTAACCTGGCGTCTGGGCGGATTGCTTCAGTGCATTGCAGGCCCCTTTGGCAGTGGAGGGGTTAAACTATTATGCTCGCAGTTGCTTTCATGATTAATGTTAACCACCTTTTTATGCGATTTATTACATTGATTTGCACTTTGCTGCAGAGATCTGGAAACCTTATTTGCTGAAATCTTAACTTTTTCCCTACTAGAGCATACAGCATTGCGCTGCAGTGCATTTGCTGAGACCTCTGGCATGGATGGGGTTAAAATGTTTACCTGAGAAGGCACCTGGATACAAAATGTTAAAGTATATATTGTAAATCAACACGGAGAAGATTGGCATTCAGTAACGTCCCACTATGTTTCTCACAGTATAACCTAAAGGTAATGGGAGTGTTTCTGTGCAGGAGCTGCAGCACTCCTTACATTTAGGGCTCTCCTGCTTTCTCTAATCGCATTGCTCGAACCTTAAACTCAGTGACCGCTACCGCCTGGGTTCTTTCCCATTTAATTACAGCACGAGAAATCGAAACTGCACAAACTTTAATATTAAAATAAAACCTTAGATTTAAAAAGGTCGGAAGTTATCCGGTGAAAAGTTTTTTAAATGCCTCGCCTCTTTCGCATGTCTACATTTGCAAACAAAATATAGCATCTCTTTAAATGTCTATGACCCCGAGACATTGGTGTTTGGCAACATAAATGTAAGATTTTAACCGTTCTGTGGTTTTGACTTCTGGTGGTGAACTCTGCAAGTGGGACAGCCGGTAACCAGTCCTGCACACAAACACATGAACGTCACGACATTAGGAAGGAAGAACTTCTAAAGGGGAACTCCAGCCTTGCACGGTCCACATCTTATTCCTAAACAAGCTAGTATAGTATGCTACCGTAGGATGTCATAATTAAAATCACTGCTACGTGTTTCTTGTGTATAACCAATGCCCTGCATGTCTCTGGGTATGTTGGATTTAATCGTATCTGCTACTTATGTTGATCTAATTGACTTATGACAGCAAAATTAATTTGCCAACACAGCAATGTACCTGTGGCTTTGAGGACTGAAGAGTCGTCACCAAAAGACCTGATTGTTAAACCTTGAAAGCATTTGTGTACGAATTACAGGTTTTTCTTTTAAAACCTGTCAATCAGGTAAATTTTACTTTTTAAATGTGCTAGTGTCGTTACTTGACTTGACTTTCATCCCGAGACACCGCCCCTGTAAATTGCCAGCAGAAAGGTCTGACGAGAGACATGGGACTGAAGTTGATTGAAAGTGAAGAAAAAAACTGATTAAAATTGTCAGTTATTTGATTTTTTAAGGTAAAACGTTTTGAAATGGTTTACCATATCTAAAGGTGAAGCGAGCAGATTCCCCATGCTTTCCTTGGCCAGTCAGAAAAATAATACATATTATGAAGCAGAAATGCAGAATAAATTCTGCAATAAATGCAGAAGATAATTAGATGTAAAAGTGAAATAAAAGGAGTTTACATACAGTGTGTTCCCATTACCTTTACGTTCACTAAGAGCATTCATTGTGGTTGTAAAAGACCTGATTTAAATGCAATATGTAGCTTTTTTAAATTAAATCTAATGATTTATTCCCGGAATTCTCATGAATTGGCCAAGACTGTCTTCTTGGGTAAAAATCCTCCTGCCTTAACTGATACTGTAATAACTGTTACAGCTTTGTTTTTCTTTTTGTGTTTAATTCTGCTGCCATCCTGTGAAGATGAGGACTAGGAAGCACCAGAGCCCAGTGGAGCCTACCTGGGTGGACAAACACACGTATGAGGCAGAGGGGCTCAATTATGAGGCACAGGCTGGGTTGGCCACAACTGCTGGAGGTTGTAAAGCGCAGGAAGCTGCAAACGGTGGGAACCAGTACAATGCTGGTGATAATTCTCTGAATGTCGACCAAAAGAAAATAAATGGTAAAAAGCAGAAGAGGCGGAGACGGTCACCTAAAACCAAAGGTCTGCTGCCAGAGGAGGACTGTGCACTGGCCGGGCTGCTGGCCGATAAGGTGTGGTTTGAGAAGTATGTGTATGACGATGCTGAATGCGCATACTATACAAAGCTGGCCACTGACCAGGCCAAGGCACTGGAGGCCAAACCTTTCGCTAATATGGAGAAGTTGAAGACGCAAGAAGTTTTTGAGGACTCCAGAAATGCTATGACAGGCCCAGCAATCAGAAACTGCTGCCATGGCAGTATGGTAGCTTGCCACCATGTAGATAACGGAATTTGGGTCAATAAATTAAACTTTGATGATGCTGAAGGCCAGTTTGTGATACGATTTGTGTCGCCACTTGCTTCACATTCTCTTGCACTTCCTCTTGTGCCACATAGAAGTGGAGCCACCAACTCCATGCAGAGAACACCCGATGAGGGGTATGGAAGTGCCACACCTACTCCAGCTGCTCACGATCTGGTGGCATTAGTTGGTGGGGGAGCTGCTCTGGCATCTGTTGTGTCAAGTTCAGCAGACCCGACCGTGAACGGAAAGCCTCACTTGGCAGGTCTGCAAGATCTGGTAGCAGAGGTGTGGCTAGAGAAACCCTTATACGACCAGGCAGAAAGATCCTTCTATGAGAACATTGCCATCAGTCAGTCTGCTGTAAAGACTGAGCCGCAGCAGCACTGGAACTATCAATGTGGGAAAAAGGGCAAGCGAGACAAGTGGAATCGCAAGTCTGTAGTAAAGCGGCCTCCTGCCAAAAAGAGAGAACTTCCCAGTATCCCCGAGGAAGCTGGCGGGCTGTTTTATTGCCCCGTGTATTTCCTTCATGGCGATAGCGAGAGTGCATGGCTTGATAAACCTACATATGATAAAGCAGAGACAAGATACTATGAAGCTCAAGCCACAACTATACAGCAGAACATTAAAACAGAGAATGATTTTAAGTTGTCAGTTACCCGGCTCCCCAGGCCAACAAAGTACAAGCATCATGCCAAGCCACGCCACCCTAAGTAGGGATTATATCTTTGGGAATACCAGCACTGGGTTAGCGGGAGAAGTCATTCTATTCACTCCAAGACATGTGTGTGGGTGGGTGGGAAATGAATTTTGTAAGCAGTCATGATTCGCAGAGTAGAATAGTTTGCGCGGTATCTTTTTATAGTGAACTTATTGCTTTATTACAACCAGTGTTTAACGAGCAAATTAACCTTTTCATGTATAAATGAAGTGATGGTAGCAGTAGCTCGGCTATGAATCTTTTGGCGTGATATTTTTCTTTGTGTAGCTGAATAGAGTTCAGGCACCTAACCACAGTTTGATGTACATTGACACCTTTATATAAACATTACCTCTTCCAAGTATGCACTGGGTACCACTTCAATTAAGTTAAATTGCCCACAAATGTGCTATTCCGTAATCAATGTGTTCATTATCGTATGCACAGTTGTTACGAACTACTTGTGTATGATGAGGGGTTCCAAACTAATGAGTAACCTAAACTGGTCTTCCAACGAGCAAATCGCCCACCATTCAATAGATGTAGCCCGTGAAATCCTCTTAACGCAGTTCAATTTTACAGAAATCAAATCCATCCTTTGTTCCTAATTGCAGTTTCTTTTACAGTTAAGAACTCCATTGCTCACTACTTGTTCGGTTCTTGATAGAAACGCATAGCACTGGAGTTGGTATCTTTACAACTAGCACAGTGCGTCTTTGACTTAAAGCAGAGCTACTACTTCATGCAATTGTAAAATTGTCGTTCTGAGAAGTCTGTGCCAACAACGTGTTGACGTTTAGGAGTTCAAACTGCTTTAAAAAAAAAATTGTTTTAAAAGACTTTGTGAAAATTAATTGGATTAACTCAGTTTATAAAGTTGCTACATTTCAGCACTGGTTTGTTGGTTTAAACTGATTCCAGCAATTCTGCTTTACCTTCCGACCGCATGGCGGTTCTGTAATTACTCCCGGAAGGTCAGTGACTTGAACAGAATCAAGAGTAATGAACATGTAACATACAAACACGCACACATATTGACTAAAATTACTGGTTTGTGGCAGGGTGTCATTTCTGTGCAATAGGGAAACTTTTACAGGATTGAAGGGGATTCCCAAGGGGACAAACATTCAAGGGTTAAACTGGTGCCAAGGTAATGTAGGGACTGTATAAAGACTGCTAATCTGTTTGTGTGAAATGGCTAAAGTGTAGCAGTCACCAAGTGATGGTGCCCACACCTCTGACAGACCATTCATACCAAGGTTAAGATTCACTTTTCTATCATTGAAATCCATGCAACTTTTACACTTTCTCTTTTTTTATTTTATATAATAATTAGAGATACTTTTATTTTATTTTTTTAAACTTTAATTTACTCTAAGCTGTCATTCAGGTTACATCCTAACCTGGAATCTAGAGATTTAAGTTGGTCACAAAGGCATTTCTGCCTAACCATTAATATATTGGGTTCACCTACTGAATTGACCGTAAGTCCCTGCAGTTAGAGGGTTATTTACTGAAGCCTCGTAGTATTTACAGCTTACGGCCCCTGACACAGTAAGTTTGAATGGCAGAGGGTCCTGCATTACAATGTGTTACTGGCCCTGAGGGGCTGAATAGACGGGTTCCACTAAAATGGACGCTTCTGTTCAGTCATGACCTAACTGGTATTTTGTGTTTTTAGAAAAATGGCTGCTACCTTGATGGGCTCAGATAACATCTGGTTTGACAAATTCAAGTATGACGACGCGGAGAGGCAGTATTATGAACAGCTGAACATGTCCTCCACCCCAGCCGCACAGAACCAGCAACAGGTAAACCTCATCAAGCAGGGAGCTTTACATTGTGGAAGCTATTAACCCCTCTGCCAGAGCTTCATGTAATGCGTTGAAAGCATCAGTGACTGCGACGGGTTTAACTAGACGGCGAAAAGATGGGGCAAGCGCATCCAGATTTGATTAAGACCAAATATTTCATTCGGCAATAGCGTCCAACTCTCACCATATCAAAATATAACAGTAGCTCCAATGTACGATGGGGAAAGTGGTATAAAAATGATGATCCCCGCTGGCCGGCAAACAGGTTACCTACCGTCTGCGTCCACGTGAAAGCTGCTCCATTACGCTTCTCTTCAGGTTGTTGACGTCACCCCGTTATGAGACTTGAGCCAGGGCTGCACTGCAGAACGCGCATGCGCACAGAGTGAGAACGAGGCCCAGATGAGGAGACTCCCTGGCACTGTGTTCAGTGATCGGGCAGCGGTGATTAACCCTTTTATACCACATTCCACCTCGTACTTTGTAGATGCTAATGGTTACATTTTGCTATGGGAGAATTGTGCGCCATTATTGATTTTAATGTTTTCACTAAAATCTGTTGCACTTGTCCCCTCTTCTCTTTTGTGGGGATCCTTTGGAGGGATCTGGAACAGCTGAGCGACCCAGGCTCTAAGGCTAGGTCCCCAGTGGCCACGACGGCGTGTGCACTGCACACAAGGCACAGGCCTCTATGGGGCAGGCCCCAGTCGGCGCGCACAAGCCGCAATGCGCGACCGCCTTGGCCAAAAGACAAGATTTGACGCGGTGCCGATCATTGGCCACAGCGGCGGTACGTCCAATGAGGTCGAACCAGCCGCGTGACATCATGGCTGCGCCTGCCTCCCCCGGTCGGATCTCAAGCACTACTCTGAAAGCACCTCGAAAGTGGTGCACGCTCCGGCACGTGCTGCTGTGACCACTGGGGCAGTAGCCTTGGGATCATCTAGAAACTAGTGTACGGACTATTAATTTAAGGACCAATTAAATACTTATTTTATACCCAACAAAAATGTACGTCTAAATTCCCAGTGTGGGGTCTGAGTTTTGAGCACAGTTCTTTTTTGTGGGTTTAACTAGATCTGTGGACTTTTTTGTAATTCTACTGCTAAGATCTTTCTGCAGACAGTTCAAAATGTGTCTAAACATTATAATCATTGCCAGCCTGTTCTCTTAACATTACATTTGTAATCTTATGGAAATGTAATCTTTACATTGCCTTGTTTGCCTATTCCTGTCCTCTTGCCTAAACCTGTAATTTTTACTAGTAAAGTTTTCCTGCAAATATGCACCCAGTTAATCCCCCGGGCTGAGTCTCTGCGGTGTCTGCTTATTCTGCATTTCTTTTATCTGGCTGCATCACTATAACGGCAGAACTGGTCCTTTGCTAATGCTTTGTATGTGTGCTCTGGGGAGCCCTCTAGTGCCGTAGCCGGTAAAAACACCGCGTTGTTGGTGCGCATAAAGCTAGACCTGTATTTACAGCAAGCTTGTCTGGTAAAAGGAAAGGAGCGTGAATCTGAAAGTATTGTTTTCTAAAGTTTCACTTGTCCGATTCAATTCCTTTCTAAAAAAAAAATTGCACTAATGGTAAAGGCTAGGCATGAAGCCCTTTTCCATTGTCCCAGATGGTTAAAGATGCTGTTCCACTTTTAAAAACACATTTGCATTTGTGTCCAGTCCCATGTAATTCTGCCGTCTCAAACAAACGCAGAATGCAGGAGCAGCGGCTGTGCAAAAACTTGGAGTTTCTTAATAGTTGCTGCATACAGTATGCATCTCTAGCTGCTCTACCACTAATTCCCTGACCAGACTGCTTGAAATAGAACAAACCACATACCCTGGCGCATGAAATGGTGTTTAGAGAACAGTGGTTCTTATTTATGACACCATTTCATGTGCTAGGGTATATGTTTCTTCTATTTCAATGTGTTTAATGCTACCTAAGCAGCAGAAATCACTCTAAATACACTGTGATCAAGTTTTACCTCTACCACTGTAGACCTATTCAGTTAGTGCCTTTTATTTCTATTCCACCTGACCAGACTGCTGTTTGCCCCATAAAAAGGGCAGTGAATGCTCAAATTATCAGTTTCTTAGAATTAAAAAAAAAAAAGAAATGCAGAATTAAAAACAGGGCCAAATTGCATTGACTGCGTGTACCAAATCTCAGTACTGCTCTGCAAGCCTCTTCTGCCATATGTATTGCTTAAACTATATTTATCTCACTCATGCACGTCACATGTAGGAAGCTACTGGAGAATTTCAGACGTGGGGGGGGGGGAGGGGGAGAGAGAAGGAACATCAATTCTTTATTTGGGACCATGACCCTGCACCTCCATCTTTGCTTCCCCAGATGGTGCGGGTCTTTCCAGGTTAAGATTACAGTTTGTAACTGGCAGCCTCACTGTACATTCTTAGATCTGTGGAAGTGACTCCCATCTCCCAGCGAGGTGTAGACCCGCTACATTTAAAGCAGATTCCTCCTTATTTCTTTCCTGGTAACGTGTAAATCTGTGTGTGGTTCTTTGTGCACCGCCTGCAGGAGGACGGAGCGAGCACAATCCTCCGAGACATTGCCAGAGCCAGGGAGAATATCCAGAAATCGCTGGCCGGAGTGAGTACCCGAGCGCTCTCACCAGCAGGTCCAGCTACCAAAATCCTTACCTGTCTATATCACCCAGATCTGACACTGATTCCGTGTGTGTGTGTGTGTGTGTGTGTGTGTGTGTGTGTGTGTGTGTGTGTGTGTGTGTGTGTGTGTGTGTGTGTGTGTGTGTGTGTGTGTGTGTGTGTGTGTGTGTGCTTTAGTGACGGGCAAGGCTTAATTGTGAGCAATGCTGGAGAAATGCATGATGGGGAAATATAAAATGTGTATTAACACCACCTGCAGAGACCTGCTATTGCTATAATTTCTGCATTTGTAAATCTTAAACACATGTTGTGGGAACAAAGCTATTGACTGACCAGGATATATTCCTATTGGTCATTTTTAGAGAATTTCGCTTTCAGGTTCCATCAAACACAAGTTTGCGAGGCACATTCGCTCAGGCTCGGCTACTTCTGCACAGTGAAGCACCTCAATGCAAAATAAACGCATAGTCTAAAGGTGTTTTCTGCTGGAAGAATCTAGTGTATGTAATAAACACAGAGATGTGTATATACTACACCATTCATTCTTGGCCACAGTGAGAATGCTTTCATATTTTTAAAGCAGGCTACACTGTTTCTAAATGTTAGGTTTCTCGGACTAAAAATGTGTACCTGTTCTATAGGAGCTATACAAAAGTATACGATGTACAGTCCTATGTATTTTATTCTCTGTAGCTGGCCCTTTTTAATTTGGCGTAGCTGTAGAAGGCTGAAGTGCATGATCACTGTTCACACAACTCCTACACCTCCTCCTTGTGTTCTTTACTGTAATGCCTACGTTACTCATTGGGGATGACATTACATGCAACGCCGTGCACACCTTTAACCACACATGGTGCAGAAGACGGACCTCTTCCTTCAAATGAAAGTACTGCTATTAACATTATAAGCGGTTGCCTCGTGTGCTGCAGAATTACACCTTCCCTGTCACACAATCCGGACCCTTAAACGTTCAAACTAATCTCTCGTACAGGCTCCGTGGCGCTTGTCCTGCCTGCTTTCCACGGCTTCAACTATTAACCCAAAAGCTACTTGGTTTTTTGTTTTTTTTGGGGATGCCTTTTTAAAATGTGATGGGCTTGTGGCTGTGTGCTTACATGAATGATTTGTCTTGCGTTGATGCCATTGCCTCTGCTTGTGGGATACTTTGTTACATGGATCCGTGTGTTTGTCTGCACTGTGCTCCCATCCCATGCCTTTTTATCCTTCTAAATGCTTCAGATTTTCTCTCCTCCCTGTCACCACTCGGCCAAACCTGAAATCTGCTTCTTAGGTGACTTGCAATCTGTGGTTTAAGTAGGTGAATTTGATATTTAGCTCTCAGCCAATGTGTTGCCCCCTCTGGCATTCATAATGAAACCACCAACCTGCAAGTCTTCTAGTAACCGCGTTCATTATTAACCCATGTGTCCCACCACCTGTTGCCAATTAAAGGTGCTCTTCCTCCTAGGTCCAAAATGAGCCAATGACTGTGATATATACAGACGTAAATCCGGGGTCACCCCCACCCCACTGCAACCTGAAATGTGGAAGGGATTCCCTCCAGTTGCTTCCCTTTGTGCGATATCACTGTTTGAGCCTGCCCCATCCATCGTCTCCTGCTTATTGGTCTAACTGTTCATTGGCAGCGAGCATTTAGATGGCCCTTTCAAAATATTTTTCCCTAAGCATTATTTGCTTAAAGAGTACTACTTTATCTTGTGTGGGGTTTCCAGGGGCGAATTACTTAAAATATCCATTTGCGGCTAAAAGTAAGTGAGTATCAGCGTGCAGGCCCCCAGCAGTGGGGCCAAACTGCAGGGCGAAGCACAGTATACAAAAATAATTCGGCATTCGAGAGGCTTCAGGGTGTGGATTCCTTGAAACTACCACGTTTGATGCCGTTTGTTGGTGGAACATGCCGCCATTACTGTACATTGTTTCAGGCCGCCTTGAGTCACCTAATTGACATGACGCCTGGAATAGCATAGTTCACAAATAAGTGTTAACGCATATAAATTGGCATCAGATGGCTGCCATTGTGGAGTGGTAAGAGATCACACGTTTATTCCATAGGATAGTCACCGGATTTATTGGAAAGCCCTATGGCAGAAATTTGTTTAACCCCTTTGCTACAAATGCAATGTTATCTTTTTGAACGTGAACCCCTTTGATGCCTGAAAACCCTACAAATAAAACACAAACCATGAAGTTAATGTGTCCAAATATTAAACCCTTTTTAGCCCAAGTTACATAGTTACACAGTAGATGAGGTTGAAAAAAGACATAGGTCCATCAAGTTCAACCTTTGCTAAATTTAGACAACAGATACTTTATCCTATATCTATACTTATTGATCCAGAGGAAAGCAAACAAAAAACCCCATTAAGGGTAAAAATTAATTCCTTTTTGACTCCAAGAATTGTTAATCGGATTAATCCCTGGATCAACATCCTTCTCATGTATACTTATTTGGTATATCCCTGTATACCTTTCCCATCTAAAAAGATGTCCAACCTTTTTTTGAACAAATCTATTGTATCTGCCATCACAGTCTCCATGGGTAATGAATTCCACACTATAACTGCCCTTACTGTAAAGAACCCTTTCCTTTGTTGCTGGTGAAATTTCCTTTCCTCCAACCTTAAGGGATGCCCCCGAGTCCTTTGTACTGCCCGTGGGATGAATAGTTCTTTTGAAAGCCCCTTGTATTGACCCTGAATATATTTGTATATAGTTATCATATCCCCTCTTAGACGCCTCTTTTCTAATCATGGGTTGTCATGGGTCATGCGTTGTCTGGTCATGGGTTGAGCATGGCTCGCTGGCCACTTGTGCTATTAGGGGGTTAATAGCGTATGTTTTAGTCTGTATTTTTAGCACATTCTAGGTTGGCTAATCTTATCTTGCCTAGTCGGTGATAACAGTTGGCAATATTTTTTGGCAGTTCCCCAATCTCTCATCCCTGTATAACCCTGTCTGCTTGCATAAGAAAACCCTATGTGTATGGGAATACAAACCCCAGACTTAATAAGTTAATTGCCCGTCTGTTTCCCTGTCAAGCTGCAGTGGTCGGGAACTTCAGTCGGCCTACATATCTGTACTGTCGCTCGCTATAAGAGACAGACACAATCGGTCCTGTAAACACGCAAATAAATTCTCTTGGCTGCCAAAGGGTTTAGGATTTTTTCTTTCTATGGACCTTAGTGTTTAGGGCTTAGTGTTTCTTTAGACACTTGATTCTTCAGTGTCTGAATGGGACTTATTTTGTGTACTTTTATAGGGGTGGGGTTACCCCTGATTCCTTCCAAAAATGAAACGTAAAACAAATTGTTTTCACAGTGACAGCAAAAATTGCTTGCATGTGTTTGCCAAGAGAAACACCTGTATCCTTTATATCATTTAAGTACATTTTACATATCATAGGCAAATCTCCAATCCCTATTGAGAGGCCAAGCTGTGAGTTTTGGGGCTAACCATAAGGTTATTGTAATCAGTTTAAATTAATGAGCTGAGAAAAAGTGCCCATATGGAATTTAAAATACATTTATTCATATGCTAGAAGCCACCCATTCTTTAAATTAGCTTATTCTTTATTAGAGAATACCATTGTGTATATATACATACTACATATACACCCCACACACACCTCTCCCACCACACCCCCTCCATACACACACACCAACCCACAAACCCCCCCCCCCCCACACACACACACACACACACACACACACACACACGTCTTCCATAAGAAAGAATAATATATTTTAAAGACTATATGAATAAATGTATGTAAAATAAATGTTTGATACCACATGGTAAAGTTGGGTCTCTTACCGGTCAGGGTTTGATTTGTTGGTGTGGAAGACCTTTGATCTAAATACATATTGCAGCTTGTTTGGCTGTAATCGTGTTTGTAATAGATTATTTTATTCATGTTTCTTCAGCCGTGAAACACTAAAGCGGTGGTTTCAAGCCTTCTCCTGTAGGGGCTATTGGATCAGCGCAGGGCATGTTCTAGTTGCATTGTGAGCGTTGCTGAGTGCCCATTTACATGTTCTGTCCTGCATGCTGTCTTGCTTTTGCTTGTACATTCTCTTCCCCGTCATGTCTTCCTCTGCATGTGTAATGTGCCTGCCCTGTGCCACCATGCTGAACTTCCATTAAACAAATACACATTTCTCCCCCTTTCTAGCTCAGGACAGTCCTGCATAGCCCTAAAGACGCTCAGCCTGGCCACCCCCAGAGCCAATCAGGGCCTTGTACTTGTACTGTAAGTTCATTCTAAAAACACATGCATATGTGTAGAATTGAATATGCGAAACTGCAAGTTGCTGATCCAAACAGCTTTGTGGTCCCTGATGCACAAGGTGGTAATGTGACTTGTGGATACTCACAAGATATGGACAATAAGATTTGAACTGGCTTCACCCATTTCAGAGACTGTGCTGTTAACGCCAAACCACGCTTTCTCCTGATAGGCAAGGAAACTGCAAAAGCATTCTGTCAACTATTATGCTGTTGGCCCTCAATAGCCCTTACTTTCCGCCTAAATGAGCAAATAAGTTTTATTGTGAGTTATTTTCTGCTTCAAGTTCTTGCGATTCCAACTTCTGTCGCTTTACAATTGGAATCCTTAGGCTGTTCTTCACAGGCCCTGCAAACGGCAGATAAGTTGGGCTTCTCACTTTGTATCACCAGTAAGTCTGACCTCTGCTGTTTCACATACCATGCAACACAGAAATGCCTCTACTGCTCACCTCTCGCTGCTGCTAAGTGACTGGTCTCCCAGTGACCTAAGAAATAGGCTGCTTGCTCTTGCAATGACTGGGAAGAGAAAGCTAGCGCCTCTGTTCCCTTCGCTTGCTGGTTCTCTGGCTTATCTGCTACTTCTCTTGTTTTCCCTTTCCAGTGGGTGAGTGGAGCAGCTCCCAGCCCTTATTTTGTTAACTGGTACAGGGTGCGTGGTCTGCCTTTCTCCATCCTGCTTTTAAATCTCGCCATCTCCTTGACTTTTTACAGAGCGCGGCTGCTGCACCAGGTAACAGCGGAGAAAGTGACGAGCTCGTGTCTCGGGTCGCCAACTTAGAACTAGAGAACCAGACCCTCAATAATGGTACGTGAGCCGCAGGACCCGTTGGAGCCATTCAGTGCTGGTACCGCTCGCTCCAGAGGTTTTGTTTTTTACCCTTATGTAATGCATGGCAAACCCTTTCAGTAGAGAAGAGGGGGTAGGCATCTAGTCCCACTGCTAGCACATTGGTCTCTGACTGGGGGCTCTTATTCATAGGACACCTCGTCCAATACTTGTAAGATGCATTTTAATATAGTTTTCTAATTGCAGGGAAAGTTCTATAATTAAAAATAATAGTGCTGCTTTCATTAGGGCCTAGTTAAGGGACCATAGCTAAATGAGGTAACGGTGCTGCTGTGACTACAAGGTTGCAGGGATTTGGGCTGAATTGTTCACCACTTCTATGAAAAGTTGCAATAAGTTCCCACTGAATGATTACCGTTTCCGTTTTAGAAACATGGTGAAGGAGGTGTTCATCAAAAGAATAAAAAAGGGAAATGTGTACATTATTATTTTAACCATTGAAGTACAATTGAACTAAAAGGATATTACTGTTAGGCGGCACATTAGGGCACCACAAGCTCAGTGTTTTTCTTACTCCATTAGATTCTAATCTGACCATTTCTAGACATGGCGAAGTCTTTCTCTGCCTCTTAATCTGTCAGGCCTGCTCCTTCCCATTGCTTGTGCTGATCTGTTCTCCCCGTCTCTGTTCTAGTTGTGAAAGACCTTCAACTGGCCATCTCCAAGCTGGAGAGCCGACTAACCACAGTGGAGAAGTCTGCTACCTCAGCCCATGCACCCACCCCCAAGGTAGAGTCACTATTACACCTCTATCTCTCACTTGTCATCTGATGTCCTCAATCCTGCAGTAAGCAGCACCTTTACTGCCAGGCCAGATATGCAAAGCTTTATCTAGTGTCTTTATTGGGTAACCCTCCTCTAACTGTGACTGCAATGTCAGTTGTCATTTCAGGTGTGTAGCAACAAATTGCTGTATGTAATATGTTCATTTTGTGGGGAGGGTAGTGGACCAGTCTCATTGTGTTTTAGACCCATCTGGCAGCAAAGGGGTTGAAATGGCAACGGAGTGAAATTAAGGGGGCTTGCCGGTGAGGTCTCCCTACATCTACATTTTTAAATGTTTAGTCAGTTAACCAAAATTTGTTAATCTTCAAAAAAAAATCCTAATTGTGACTCCCTTATTTTTTGTCTGAACTGTTAATGACTCTCTCCCCTGTTTAGTCTGCCGCCCCTGTACCGAAAGTACAAGTCACCCCGGCCGCTGCTGCCCCTGATGAGGACGATGATGACGACATTGACTTGTTTGGCAGCGACGAGGAGGAGGAAGACTGTGAGGCAGCAAAGATAAGAGAGGAGAGAGTGCGTCAGTATGCAGAGAAGAAGTCCACGAAGCCGGGACTCATAGCCAAGTCCTCCATCCTGCTGGATGTGAAACCGGTAAGAGGAGACAGCTCAGCGACGGTTACCAGGCCCAGAATTACAGGTGTCAGTCTGTGAGACGGTAACAGGGATGCATCCCCCATCATAAAGTATTTTGGGAAACTGATTCAAAGCACCCGGTAAAAGGAAGAATCTCATGGTGTTTTTTTTGTTGCGCTAATGTATTTCATTTACCAGCCATCATTCCCACTACTGTGAGGAAAGCACCGCGTTGTGTAGAAATGAATGCAGCCAGTGTGCAGCGTAACAAGGTGTAATGATACCTGATTGCGTGTCTCAGGAGCCATTCGACATTATAACTTGAACGGTGTTGAAAGCATTAACGTTTTGTAGTCCAACTGCTCGTATCAACATGTTCTGGTCTGCACAGTGGGACGACGAGACTGACATGGCGAAGCTGGAGGAGTGCGTGAGGACTGTTCAGATGGACGGCCTGCTGTGGGGCTCCTCCAAACTGCTACCCGTCGGTTACGGCATCAAGAAGCTGCAGATCCAGTGTGTGGTGGAGGATGACAAGGTTGGCACGGACATGCTGGAGGAGGAGATCACAAAATTTGAAGACTATGTAAGTGACTCTTGAATCTAAACGCTGAGCCTCCTGTGTCCAATGTGTGATTACACCGATTTTTATATTTGAAGTCCTTTCCTTGTGTTGCGCTGACCATGTATGCAGCAGTGTACATAGAACTTTACAGGCACAAAGTCCTTGCCTAGTAGAAATTACAATCTAATTTTGATGCCTGGTGCGCTGGGAGACACTGCCCAAGGTCACAGGGAGAGAACACTGGGATTGAACACCGCTGCTTCAGTCTGTATTATTGTTTTCAGTCTCTGTCTTTTACTCTGAGTCGTTCCTTCATCCCCAATACTTTTATATTAAAAATGGATTTGGTGTCTATAACGTGTACATTTGTTGTAGGATGTGATACCCGTTTGGTGTGCAGAACTTTCCAAAGCTCGCAGGTTTCTGCAAGTGTTTGTGTATTCATGGTAACTGCATGCGTAAATCAGAGAGCTCTGTCTGAAAGTTCACTTTGTGTAGGTTCTCGGTTTTTTTACACACAATTGTGCTTTCTCCGGTTAATGAATCCCTGGTGTATTTAGAAGACCAAATCCTAATACCTGCTATATTGCATTCCTTCTTAACCAGCATCACCAAGTCCCAAGTTTGCTGTCATTTCCCAACAGGAAAGGCTTTGCCTGGACATCCTTGCAGAACTTTTCTCCTGCAGACTAAATTGTGTAATTATGTCGTGTTTATGGTCGGGTACTTGTACAGCTCGCGGTTTATAGGAGAGGGAGTAGGCACAATCTTTCAGTTGGGAGCCCATTTTTCAATCCTTTGCAACTCCTTGCACTGCGCCTCCTTTTTTTCCTCCTTACAGTGCATTGTAAGATGGTGACATGGCTTTACATATAGGATGTACAAGCAGTGCTTTGTCAGAATAATGTATTAGGAAGAATAATTTGTGTTGAAACGGGTGCTATTTCCCTGCCGCTCCGCTCACTAACATCCGTCTTGTGCTTTGTGTTTCAGGTGCAGAGCGTCGACATTGCTGCTTTCAACAAAATCTAAGTGAATGTGAAACCTGACATCTAATAAAGATCACAGTGCAGAATCTGTGCCGTTTGCGTTTGGTGTTTTTCTCATGGTTTGTGGAATATACATTAACACATTCCAAATTAAGTGTGACTCGCCTTTTCATTTATCACACCCCAGTCTGTAAACTTGTCAACTATTTTTTTTTTTGGCTTACCTTTTCTGAGCATCCCCCTTTGCCATAGCACAGTTTAATAAGTAGATAATCCTTTCATATTGATTTATTGGGGAGACAGAGTTTCTGATGTCTATAAGGGGTTTAATAGCTTTTGGTGGATATACCACTTGGCACATGCCATTAAAATGAGATTGGACACCAGTGAGGTATTTAATGCAATCATGGATTCTGGATACACAATTCCTGAAACAATAGAGTAGTCTAAATACCCTGCACGGGCCTGCAGGGTTAAGCAGTCAGTGCTACTATATTAGGAAACTCTTAGTTCACATGGAAATATTCTGTACTTAAGGGAATTTGTCCTTCGCCAATATGGCATCCAGGAAGTGGATCACTAAAAAGGAGTGTTTTTCAACCGGATGGATCCATGGAACATAAAGGTGCTTAGTGACATGAGGGGGTAAATTCTTCTACACAAGGCAACAAACGGTGAGCTATCTGACCACACTATTATCCCATGCTTGTTAGTCTACACAATTAACCGCTCTATACACTTTATTTACTGCAGCCTCACACCCCCCACACCCCCAAATCCCTCTGCAAACCTTGAACAGACCTTAGCATTACAAATGCAGCAGAACATTTTGCCAAGGAAAAGGCACACTTGCTGTTTACTCTGCACACACTTGGCTCACAACCGCTTCATGCAGCATTACCTACCTCTGTGATAATGGACCTGCTTGTTCTCCCAACTCTGTTCTTTCTTGTGGCCTCATGGAAATGTTACTCTATCCAATACCAACTCCTCCATCCTGGCCCACACCCAACATCACCATACACCCTGGACTACTAAAAAGCCTGGCACTATCTACTGAATGTTGGTGGAGAACTCTGACAACCAGCACACCAACCACTGCTCACTCAAATGGCAAACACCACAAATTTACAACTTGCAAACTACTCAAATTTCTATTTATACTGTCTCTTCAGCAGGTGATATTGAATGTAGCCCAGGCCCTCCCTTTTCAACTCTGTCCCATACCCCCTTCAAATTCCAAAAAGGTCTATCTGTCGCCCATATAAATATCCAGAGCCTGCTGATCAAACTAGATGAATAAAGGGTATGGTGCCTTATGCATAAACACAAAGTCCTCATCACAGAGACATGACTAACTCCGAAAACCCTCTGCAACAATCGGCATTCAGGGATAATCCATTTCGAGGAAAGACAGGTCAAAGAGAGGAGGGGTGTTATTTTATATTAGACACCTTACAATTTACGCTCCTAAATTGCCCACCCTCTTTTGAAATCCTACTTGGCAAAATCTGCCTCCCCTTTTATAAGCCCGTTCTTATTGCTGGCATTTACCGGACCCCTAAAGCCCCACTCCAATCCCTGGCTATCGCCCAGTTTATTGGCTCAATTTCCTCTCAGAATGAGAGGAGTGAGCAGCTAGTTTGTAAGGATTTCAACTTTAATTGGCTCAGCCCTAAAAATAACAAAAATCCAGGCACAAGTCAAGTTACTTAACCTAGCGCAACTAAATTCCCAACCCACTTGAACAAACCTGAAATCTCACAAATATTCCCTGCTAGACTGGATTCCCAGCAGAATTCAATCTACCTGACATTTTCAGCGACCATGCAATAGCGTACTGTGTAAGGAAAAATCAAACCACAAAATCAAGCCCTAAAATTCTCTAGAACATTTAGAAACTTTAACCCACTACAGTTTCTGGCTGATCTTACCAGCTGCCCTTTGGTACAGAATCGATTTAATTCCCAAACCCAATTCTGCACTTAACTATTTGCAATCTGAGTTCTTACAACTGATACCCATGCTCCACTACCCAGAATAAGAGTACGGGCCCCACCTTTCGTGGGTTACAACCGACCTTATAGCACTCTGCCATCTTAGGGATGCCTTGTGGAAAAGCTACAAAGTAACTGGCACTACTAAGGATGTTAATTACAGATGCCTGAGGAACATGTGCACAAGGCAAACAAGGAATGCAAAAACACAATATTACTGACTATCTTCATTAGAATCCATCAAACCCAGCTAACTTCTGGAACGTTATCAACAATATATTCCAGCCTTCTAGCCATCAACAACCATGTAATATTAAGGAGCATATTATCCTGGCAAATCCCATTGACATTGTAAATGCATTAAATTAATACTGTGTGGTGTGCGAACTTCCTAGTGAAATGTACTACATAAAAGAACCTGGTTCTGGGAGTACCTCTATAGCCCCACCCTCTCCCAACACTGCCCACAGTTTTCAATTTGTCCCAGTATCTGAAGAGGAGATTACACAAGCGCTCCTCAAATTAAAACTAAGCAGCCAATGTGGACCTGACTTACTGCAATCTAAGTTCCTACGACCTGGTGCCCCAACCATTGCCAAACCGCTTCCTTCTCTAATCAACTCTCGTCTGCTGGCCATATCCCTAAGACCTGGAAAGCTGCCACAATTGTCCAAATCTTCAAAAGTGGGGACAAAAACAAGGTCTCAAACTACAGGCCAATCACTTCTCCTAATACTATCCAAAGTCATGGAAAAATGTGTCCACTCCCAATTAAGCGATTACAATACCAAGACAAATTTCCCTAGCCAATTCCAATCTGGCTTTCGCCCCAAACACTGCATGAAAAGTTTGCAATGAGAGCCAGTGGGGAATGGAACGGGGACAACTTACTGGTGCAATATTCCTAGATTTTGCAAAGGCTTTTGTCATGGAACAAGAATCACATCTGTTTCACCCCCTCCTTTCCTTTGTAGCTTCTGCTTGTCAGTTCCTCATTTCCAGCTGCATGTATTTTGCTCTGTGTACACACAGTGCCTGTGTGTTAGACACCGTGTTGCAATCCCTGTCTCTGCATTATGCCAGTGAGTTGCTACTGCAGCCTCTGAGATCCTTCTCAGAATGGGCTATTCTGCCCCCCCCTCTGTTTTGTTCACAGATGGTCTGTCCCAAGACTATTCCCTTTACCCACATTCCCCCTCACTTCCTTTTCCACCTTGGAGACCGTGAGTACAGCACCCATCTCTGTTACACCCCTATGGCAAGGCCAATTCTTTTCACCTGCCCTTAACAACAAAGCATCCACAGAGATGCACCTTTCCAACACAAACATCTTATCCACAAATGCCGGTTTTTATTGCTGCTTTCCTAAATAAAGTGAAGAAAATATACAGGACTTGGTGTGCTATGGAAAGAGGGCTGAGTTGAAGCTATCTGTGTTTATTCATACCCTAGACATGACACGTGAACATAGTGACTCGTCGCTCACCTAATAGTATAAATGAAAAAACTTGGTGCATAGGGAAATGAAACTATAAACTACTTGAACTAGTGGCCACCAGGGGTCACTAAAAGCCCTATAACATTGCACTCAAAAGTTATAACATCCAATTAAAGACGTCATGATGTGAATTTAGGATACTACATAGGACCAAAAGAGGGATCCAAAGACCCCAAGGCAACAGACTCAAAAACGTAATTAAAATCAAAAAAATAACATTTTATTTCAACCAATCAACAAACACAAATAGGAAACATGTAGACAATGGTATTAAAATCCCCATCTGAAGAGACGGCTAGTGAAAGGGTGAGCTGGTATCCACATATAGCCTATGCTTGTCGGGAAGGGTATCCCATAGGTGTGTAAGGTATAAAAGGTACACAGGGTGGATAAGAGTGTATAAATAGATATACTAACAGGCTTCACATGCAGATAAAGTTGCCTAGTTGGTGATTGTAGCCACCCAAGATGGCGCACATAAGGTACATAGAAAGGTGCCTTCTCCATAAATGTATTTTCCTCACTATATCAAAGGACCATATACATTCATCACTAGTGGATATCTGTACAAATACCCATATATCTTTTATGGCCATGGGAGGTGGTATACCTCAAAGGAGTGATCTCACAGAGTGGCCATATTACCTACAGGTCGCATTGGTATGACATTATTGGCATATGTACCTTAGTATCCGTCAGGAAGAGGAACCAAAATATATTTCTATGTCCAACGCTATACTACCTTATCTTCGAGTCCCATACACACAGCCCGTCTCTTCCTGATGTACGTCATGCGTCTGACGTCACCATGCCCCGACGTACGTTTCACGTGCTTCAGGCACGTTTCTTCAGGGGGAGGAGTCACATAACGTGATCGTGGATGTCGGGTTTTCAAGTCGGTTGCCAAGGAACCGCGTAATTACCCAATGGTAGGGAAGTATCTGGTCGTGCCTCTGGATGGGCGTATACAGACTGCGACACATAGATATATACACTCCCTGTATATATAAGTCCTAAAGACTCTGTATATACAGTGTTTTTGGCAGAGAGAGTGTCTGGAATGAAGTGGAAAAATAAATAATAAAAAATAAAGTATAATGTACAGAGACCTGCAGGATTTATAAAGGTCTATTGGACGAATTATACATCTGTCTATATCCAATGTGGAGTCCAAATAGCAAGAAGGGCACTTGCTTCATGCACACAGGTGCCAAGAACAACAATTGTATTTAGATGGATAACGATCATAGAGACACTTGCCATTTGAATGACACCATAATCAACTACGTCCACAGATGGAAGAGGGCACTTAAATCATACATGTGAAAAGGTAAGTACTCGCATTAAAGGAGTAAACCCCTATTGTGTTGAAATTATTTTCATAGTTCATTCTTAATAAGGAATACACGTCAGACGGGTAGGTAAATTCATAAATGCGGAGTCCACAGATGGAAGAGGACACTTGAATCATACACATGGACTGAATCAGATTTCTTCATATCTAAAGATAAAGATTGGCAGGGTCTGGTTCCCCATCCTAGCCTCCCTAACCTATTTTTAGCGATTTCTATACTGTGCTTTTGTTTTTGGACTTTCTCCATTGAAATCAACACCGCGCGTCATCCGTGACGTCACGGGAGTGCGCGAGCGCCGGAAGAAGATCCCACGTGGGCCGCGCGGTGTGTGCAGTGAGAGGAGAGCCCTTAGGCATCACTGTGCCCTAAGGACAGCAAACCAAGCCTGTTTGAACTGACATCTTTATGCCACGAGCCCAGCAGATGCCACTACCAGTGGGGGAACTCTGAACAGCTCAAGGGCTGCAGCTGCCACTTGCAGGGGTCCAGGATAAGTGAGAGATATCACTGTGACTTTCCAGAAGACAGCTGCTGCACCAGAGGGCTACACCATTCCATCCAGAGGCTTTCCATTGTGGTAACATTGTGCTGATGATTGCACAGATATGCTTTTACTTTTCTGCCTAAATGTACGCTTAATACTCACCATTTTTTCACAAATATAATTTGTACTTATATACTTCACTATTGCGTTTTGCGCTGTTCTTTTTGTCTTTTTCTCATAATGTACAGAGACCTGCAGGATTTATAAAGGTCTATTGGACGAATTATACATCTGTCTATATCCAATGTGGAGTCCAAATAGCAAGAAGGGCACTTGCTTCATGCACACAGGTGCCAAGAACAACAATTGTATTTAGATGGATAACGATCATAGAGACACTTGCCATTTGAATGACACCATAATCAACTACGTCCACAGATGGAAGAGGACACTTAAATCATACATGTGAAAAGGTAAGTACTCGCATTAAAGGAGTAAACCCCTATTGTGTTGAAATTATTTTCATAGTTCATTCTTAATAAGGAATACACGTCAGACGGGTAGGTAAATTCATAAATGCGGAGTCCACAGATGGAAGAGGACACTTGAATCATACACATGGACTGAATCAGATTTCTTCATATCTTGGGGGGTATGTATATAAACAAGAGGAGAAACAGTTGTGTTTATATGGATTAAGATCATAGAGACACTTGCCATTTAAATAGCACCATAGTCAACTACGTCCACAGATGGAAGAGGACACTTGAATCATACATATGAACTTGGGTAAGTATATTCATTAAAGAAATTAACCCCTATTGTGTTGAAATTATTTACATATTTTATTTAAGATATACATCAAGCAGGTGGAGGAAAATACCTGAATCATGTATATAAACTAAAGGATTCGTACAGAACCATAATAACAATCATATCTATGGGGGTATGTATATCGTGATATAATAAATCTAAATATACGGACATGTGTACTAAGGTGATATAGTCAGTGCAGTAAAATAGCTGATGTGATGGAGAGGTGTAATCTAAACCTAAAAAGTGTAATATAAGCACTACATGAATGGTGAAGTGTAAAAAAAAATAAAGATAAATAATGTATATGTGTAGGATTGTGCTATACTGTTGGTACCGCCCAAAAGGGTCAAAACGGAACCTCTAAGTATTTAACCTTAACAATCTACCTGGATCCCACTAACCCCAACAAAAAAAGTGTGTGCATATGAGGTGTGAAATATAATACAAAAACTGTGAGACACAAAAGTGTAGGATTGTACTAATCTAATTGGGACCGCCCATAAGGCCAATACGGTACCTCTAAAGATAAATAATAAATTGAAAGTGGTAACTAAATCAACATGTATCCTCATAGATGTCACAATGTAGTATAGTGTAATAAAATGATGAGTGAATCTATAGATAGGATGAAAGAAGAAACCCCTCATTCATCCCATGGGGAGATAGGGTATTTAGCACATGAATCCATCGACATTCACTTTGAAGGAGTTTCTGGTCCCAGTCCCCTTCGCGTGGTCCCCATGGTATATGTTCAATACCCGTGAAATTCAAGACTGAAGAGTCTCCTTGATGAAGACCTATAACGTGCCGGGCTACTGGTGTATCTGCTTCATTGCGTATAGACCCTAGATGTTCCAGAACTCTGACTTTCAATTGTCTATGAGTTTCTCCCACATATTGTTTACCACATTTACACGAAATAAGGTATATTACTCCAGTGGTTAGGCAATTAATAAAGCTTTTGATCTTAAAGTTCCCGGTGTACCTTTCATACCTTATACACCTATGGGATACCCTTCCCTACGAGCATACGCTATATTTGGATACCAGCTCACCCTTTCACTAGCCGTCTCTTCAGATGGGGATTTTAATACCCTTGTCTACACGTTTCCTATTTGTGTGTTTGTTGATTGGTTTAAATAAAATGTTATTATTTTTTTGATTTTAATTACGTTTTTGAGTCTGTTGCCTTGGGGTCTTTGGATCCCTCTTTTGGTCCTATGTAGTATCCTAAATTCACATCATGACGTCTTTAATTGGATGTTATAACTTTTGAATGCAATGTTATAGGGCTTTTAGTGACCCCTGGTGGCCACTAGTTCAAGTAGTTTATACCCTAGACATGACCCTGGGTCCAGAATAGCTTTTAATACTGTTGATCATGCGCTCATGCTATCCTGCTTAACAAACTCCAGGGCTCTGGAATAGGGAAGCATGCTTTAACCTGGTTTCATTCCTACATATCAGGTAGATCCCAACATGTCTATCTCAGGCAGTAGCGCCAGCCCCTTTGATTTCACCTGTTGTGTCCTCCAAGGCTCTGTTCTGGGGGCCCCCTACCTTTCTCAGTGTTCATCAATGATCTTTCTACAGCTTGTAAGAGAGCCTGAATACACATGTATGCGGGTGACACAATCTTATATGCACAGCTCTGACCTTGGACACATCCTTCAATCTGACTTTTTGAGACTTGAAAATTGGATTTCCCAAAACAAACGGTTTTTAAACACCGACAAGACTGTAACAATGGTATTTGGGACCAAGGCTAAATTGTTGAAGCTTCCAATGAAGGAGCTACAGATCAGAACCAACTCTAAGGCCTCGGTCCCGCTGCGCTTGTTGGCGCGGGCGGCGGGTCGCGAGTTCCCCACCAGCAGGGGAATCCTCGCGAGCCGGTCCCGGTCCCCCCTGGCGGCACAGCTGACTACACGTTGTGGCGCGTCAGCCGCTGGAGACACCAGAGAATGGTGTTTCCTAGCGTTGACACGTGACGTGTGTGGCTGTGAGCCAATGGGGAGGGGAGGCTTCGGGAGGAGGAGAGGCTTCGGGGAGCGTTGAGGAGTGTGGAGTGAAAGCAGGTGAGTGCCTGTCTGTGTGTGTGTCTGAGTGCGTGCGTGCCTGTCTGTGTGTGTATGTGTGTGCCCGAGTGCGTGAGTGCCTGCCTCTGTCTGTGTGTGTGTGTGTATGAGTGCGTGAGTGCCTGCCTGTGTGTGTGTGTGCGCGTGTGTGTATGAGTGCGTGAGTGCCTGCCTGTGTGTGTGTGTGTGTGTGTGTATGAGTGCGTGAGTGCCTGCCTGTGTGTGTGTGCGCGTGTGTGTGTGTGTGTATGAATGAGTGCCTGCGTGTGTGTGTTTAAACTTACTTTCCAGCTCCAGCCCGAGTCCGTGGAGGGAGGGGGGGGAGAGTAGCGGGTCCCTCCGCTCAAGCCACGCCCCCCCCCTCCCTGTCAAACCGCCCACCACCCGCCCACCTCCCGCTCCGGCTCCCGCTCCCTACAGACCGCATATCGCGGTCTGTGTATCTCAGCGCACCGCCTGTCAGCAGTGCGGGTGCGCTGACTCTGGGAGCGGGGCCTTAGCCTTATACTATCCTAGCCCCTGTTACTAGTTTCAAATATTTGTGCATATGGTTTGACTCCCATTTAACTGTTGGGATGCACATTGATACTCTGACATCCAAAACCTATGCCAAACTAGGGGTACAATATAGGAACAAATCCTCACTTAGGCTGCGCTTATAGTGCTGGCGACGCGGACGTCACGCTGCGGTCGCTGGAAAAATCAAATTGAAGTGACTTCCAGCGATTGCGACCAAGCCAACGCGCCATAGATGCGACGTCGCTTTCGCCGGCACTATAAGCGCAGCCTTAGGCTAGGTCACCCCTAGCGCTGATTGGGCGGCGCTTGCGGAGGAGACTTGCATATATAGATATATGTAAGTCCCCGCTCACGCGGTGCACGCGGCGCTTGTGCACACGCTCAGCCGCGATCGGCGCTTAGCAAAACAAAAAATCTATGCTTACCCGCGCGCTGAACTACTCGCAATGTCCCCCCGCCCCTCCTCTGCCCGTGCACATGCTCAGCCGCGATCGCGTCTGACGAAGCCAGAACAGTTCTACTGGGCGAAACGCGTTTTTGGACTTCAAGGAGAGCCGTATCAAACCATCCCCGCAGTGAAGGTGACGTCAGACGGGCGCGACGGAGCAGAGACGGCCTCCGCAAGCATTCCACGAGCAGTGGAAGAAAGCAGACTGAAGGGAGGCGGTGAGCGGTGCGGTGATCCATCTATTCACTATTGAAGTGATATATGCCTGTATTTTATCTGCACATTGTGAGTGCGCATTTTTATATTTTTTTACATAAAGACAGTTTATCACACTGATCTGTACTATGTAGTCTTTCCATCTCTTCCTACATTCCTCTCCACCAACGCCTGTGCCAATGATGGGAACCCTTGTCAGCACCTATCCACTACACCCCAAGGGTAGCAGCCCTTCTTACAAGTGCCTTTAATTCATCTGTATCCTGTGAGTAGGCTGCACATACGAGCCAAGAATATATAGTGTCTTATCTCATATACACTTACATCTGCACTTATATTGGTTGCTTTGTTTGTCTTTTTTTCCTTTTATGCTCCCCCTGGATTGTTTGAGAGATATCCATACACCTTGGAACCCGTGAAGACAGGTCCCACCAGGGGGTTTGAGCTGGGATATCAGACTTTTATATATATATATAGAGGTATCAGTACCGTGTTAGCCGAGCTTCAATAATCAAAAAATAAATAGATGATACCGTTCTGTGGCTAACGAAATGCTTTTATTTGTGCGAGCTTTCGAGATACACTGATCTCTTCTTCCGGCGATGTTACAATGAATGAAGCAAGGATTACTTAAAAACAGTGTCTCTTGGAATGTTATCTGTGCTGGTCCTTCCCCCGGTGTGGATGAGATTTATGGCTGGAGGTGTCAAAGGGTAACTGAAAGCAAGTGAAGAAAGAGTGTGTATGTGTATCAGTGTGAATAAAAATGAATGGAGAGCCCACAGTATAAACTGTGCTCTACACAAGGTGTGTGTGGAGTGAGAGGGGATGTAAATGGTGTGGGTGGGTGTGGAAATGTGAGAGTTTGTAGCACAACTAAAAGTGTGTGTGGATACTATGTGGTCCCTATTGGTGTATAGGGATGGAAAAATAAGGAGTATTAGTGAGAGACAGCTGTGTGTGCATACATATAGCACAGTATGTACATATATGGCCTTTAGCGCTCATGGGAAGAGAGTTCGCTAGTGTCAGTAATGACTCATAAAATTTCGATCTCTGTTTAGGCCATTGCTAAGTGTCCCGAACAGTTGCATAAATTTGTATTCATGCAACCGGCTCTCTTTCGGGGTTTTTTTCATTGTAACATCGCCGGAAGAAGAGATCAGTGTATCTCGAAAGCTCGCACAAATAAAAGCATTTCGTTAGCCACAGAACGGTAGCATCTATTTATTTTTTGATTATATATATTTATATATATTTTTTTATATTTTTTTTGTACACTTGTCACCATTTGGAATATTCTTTCATATACATTGTAACACAAATATTGTTTTATATGCACTTATAGTTGCTTGCGCCTTAATATTCACCTTCACGTAATGACAATGTCTTTGTAACCATGTATCTGTCATTATAACTCTGCGCCCAGGATATACGTGAAAACGAGAGGCAGCTCTCAATGTATTACTTCCTGGTAAACCATTTTATAAATGAATAAATAAATATACACACGGTCACTACAGGAAGTTGCTTGCACTGATGCACTTGCTTGCCGCATCCTGTTGACAACCATCTTATCCCCTTTGGTGCCTGTAATGCATAAGGCACGTTCTATCGTGCCGGGTGCGTGCTGCGCGGATTTTTAGTTGGCTGACGTCAGTCAGCCTTTCTATAGAAGGGCCACGCACGGCAGGGAGGAGAGCCGGCAGACAGCGGCGAAGATGAGGAAATTCATCTTTTCGCGTGTGTGCGTGCGCGTGTGCGTGTGCGTCTGCAGAAGTAAAAAAAAAAAATATTAAGTTTTTTTTCTTTAAAAAAATCTTATCTAGGACTTACTTTCACTCACACAACCCATGCACACACATATACTCACATACATATACATTACATGCAGCTCCCAGCACTATATACAGGAAAAGCATGTGGCACGTGCGCGCGCGTTTGCATAGGAACGCACGGCCGCACGCAGTATATTGTATTGTATGTCTTTATTTATATAGCACCATTAATGTACATAGCGCTTCACAGTAGTAATACATGTGGTAATCAAATAAATAACAGATAATATAAATAACAGATCATGGGAATAAGTGCTTTAGACATAAAAGTAACATTAAGGAAGAAGAGTCCCTGCCTCAAGGAGCTTACAGTCTAATTGGTAGGTAGGGAGAACGTACAGAGACAGTAGGAGGGAGTTCTGGTAAGTGCGTCTGCAGGGGGCCAATCTTTATGTATCGTGTTCAGAATAGCCACAGTGCTATTCATATGCCTCTTTAAGCAAGTGCAAGCTGCAATGCATTGCAGGCTGTGGGTTGGATGTGGAGACAATAGATTTTTGCATACTGTGACGGGGAGGGTGTAACCAGGCTCAATAACAAAGGATTGCAAGCCGAAAACCGTTCCAGGACGTTTGGGACTAACTCCTGGTCAAGGGATTTCAGCACCTCCGGAAGAAAGACAGCGGTGGCGTCAGGAACTTCAGGCCGATTCGAGTTCCAGGAAATTTCGGGCTGAGTCCCGGTCAACTAAAAACTTTGGTCCTTTTCTTATTTCAACCAGGAAAAGATAGTTCTTTTCCCCAGACTCCCAGTGAGTGTGTCTTTCTCGTGTATTTTGTGTTTGCCTGTTAAGTGAATAAATGACAATTTATTTCATCAACTCGTTTTGCTCAGTGTTGTGATCCCGGTATAAAAGGTGTAAATGCCTGGTCTCCCGTGACACTTAGCAGTTATATTCTTTTGTTCAAGAGAAAATAAATATTCATATGAAAAAAAAAAAAAAAAACATTATTCCAACCTAACGGGGAATAAGAGAGAAGACTTTGCTGGAATAGTGTGTGTGTGTGTGTGTGTGTGTGTGTGTTTTATTGGGTCCAAAGTGCACACATATTCTGCGAAAGGAAACGTTGGGCATGTGTGTGCATTTTGGACGCAATAAACCACTTTTGTGATAATCTCTCGTGCTGTGCCGGTATATTGGATCTCTACGGACCCTCAGACTATCACTATTTAACCCTTTACTGTGCACCACTCTTGCCTCTGCTGTGGTTTTTTTCCCCAGCATGTGCTGCCATTCTTTATACGCGCTATCTCTTGAACAAAAGAATACACCTGGTATGCAAAAATCCATTCCGTGTCCACATCCAACTCGCAGCTCGATGCGTTACAGGCCCCTCTGGCAGCAAAAGGGTTAAGATAAATAGTGTATAATCCTTCACACTAGTGGTTAGTTCTATCTTTGGAATCACATGGCAGCATCGTATAAACGTGACGTGGGGAAGAAGCGATCCCGGACCTGGAAATACTGGCACCGACAGACAACCACAGGGCCGCACTTATAACTATGAAGGGACAGTACAAGAGACTACCCCTGTGAGTGTAAAGGTGCCCGCAGCGGTTCTCTTAGTGAAGCCCTTTTATTGATTGATGAATAAAGGTATTACGCCATCGGAGGCTTTTTGTGCTTGAGTTTTGAACCAGATTAGATGTTGGTGGTGAGAAATGAATGCTAGTGATTTGGGAAAACCGTTCAGGGGCTAGGAGGGTGAGATTTCCCTTTTCTTTGTAAAGACTTTATTTATAATCCACATTTTACATATACAAAACAACACAACTTAAACCATGTCAGGGTTTTTACACTTTTCACTCTGCAGTCAGCCATACTCAGACGTATTGTATAGTATCTAAGTTATACATTAGCGTACCGGATATACAATAACACATTAACTGACTGCATTGATATTAATAAAAACAAACAAAAAAACATCAATCTGACATAAATAAAAAATGAAATAATTAGTCAAAGATAAAATAAGCTAGAAACAAGTCGTTCCCATAAATAGTAGTCCGGGTTATCATTATTATTTTTATTATCCTTATTATTATTATTCCCACTATGGCCAAGGTGTCCACTTTCCGATCCCCCCACACTGTTCTATTAGCCATAAACTCTGACCATGGAGCCCAAGGCGTTCACACTGTAACCTGGTGTCAGTGGTTATCTTTGATAATTGTTCCATTTTCATGTCCTCCCATACTCTCGACTCCCACTGCCCCATACTGGGCGCCTCCAGCTTTTCCCAGTTGGCAGCGATGGCACATCTTGCTGCATTTAGCATATGTATGTAAGGGGGTCACCCCCGGTTCCCCTGATCTTCCTTTGCCCCCTGCCTTACCCCTGTGGCAGTGGGGGAAGGGGACGGCGACTTATCCCGGTTGGCGCCGCCATCTGGGCCGGCGCTGTCGGGGTCCTGATGCTCGCGCATGCACGAAGGGTTGCGCATGCGCAGATAGCCGCGGCGGCCATGTTGTGGTGGGCGCGAGGTTCGCGCAATGCGCAGAGGTTGGCAAGGGTAGCGGTGGCCATTACAAGTGTGCAGGAGCTCTGGGAGGTTGCGCAGGCGCAGTTAAGCGTAGTGGCGGCCACTACAGCTTCGCACAGGCGCAGTAGAGATCGCGCACGCGGTCCCCATAGGAAAGAGGTCCTGAGTGGACTACATCTCCCAGCAGGCTCTGGGGAATGCCCTATGATCCCTGTCACCTGCAGCCAGCCAGCCACTGAGACTTGGGCGTCGTTCATGGTGCTTGCTTCGGAGGGAGGGCGTGCTGGCGTGCGAGCTGCCGTGGGACACAATGTATTCAAATTGAATACTGGTTGTCAGGGTAGCAGCTGCCCTGTCTCCGAAGTACGGAGTTGACGCTGGCTACAGTTTCAATAAACAAACCAAGTCATTTTTTGAAGCTGCAGCAGCGTCACTGGGACCTCGGCAGCCAATGAAATCGTTCTTGAGAATGATCCCTAACCTCAGGTCTGTAGCCCCGCCCCCTCCCCGCCCCCTGAACTCCTGAAAAAGTCTGCTGGGGAGGATGAACACACATCGCCCAGCAGACTGCCGCCCGCCCTCGCGAACGCCCGCCCTCCAACTCCTGCCTCTGGCACCCTGAACGAGGCCTTGCAGATTCTCTGCAGCAGGTAATTGGTTACATTGTTGTGTGCAGAGTCAGGAAGCAGACTGTGAAGCACATGAGTAGTCAGGCTAAGGATACAGAGGGGGAAAGAAGGGGGGCTGAGAGCTGCGAGCTTCTGCCCTAGGCCAGAAATCCCCAGGCTAGAGTTGAGGCCCTGACTCCCCACTAGTGAGGGTGGGTGGTAAGAGGGACAGGCCCTTAGGTAAGGACCCTGTGCCCCTTCAGCTGTGTGCTAGGCAGGGACCTAGTGACAGACCCTGTGCAGTTCATTAGTGTATGGAGAGGGAGAGACACTGTGCAGTTCTTTGGTACAGGGACTCAGTATAGTGTAAGCGGTGTTCCTGATCCAGAGACTGTCCTTACGGTGGGACGTCCGGCGGGACCCCATCCCACGCGGAGGTACAGATCAGCGCTGGACCAAGCGGCGCCGGTAGACCCTTTGCGAAGACACCCAGGTGTAGAGACACCTGGGCAGGTATTTACAGCCTTCCACACGTGCACCAACTTTACCTTGCTCCTCACATGTGACAGGCCTGTTCACACACTTGGGTGGGCTTGGACTCTTTGGACACGGGGTTGGGAAGGGGGTGTAAGGGTATAGCCCAGTTAGGGGCTAAGAAGGTTATAGCCCAGTTAGGGCAAGGTTATAGCTGCCAGCTAGTGGCAGAGGGTGGTACATATATCTTGTTGTGGATTGCTGATGTATGTGTTATGTTATATTCTGCATATAGTAAAGACCGTTGCTATTTTACATCCAGTCTATGTGTTCATTTGAAAGTGTCCTGCGAGGAACAACTCCCGCTCTGCTGGGAGCCATCGCAGGTGGAGGCGCTGCACCAAGAGGAAACACCCCAGGCTCTCATTGGCGGAGGCTCAGGCCTCCTGTGAGCCTAACAGGTAAAGCCCCACACCTGGTAACATATAGGTTCCCCCTCACATACACTCTATATGCGATTGGGTGGGGGAATACCCGTTACATGTATTAATAGAGACTTCCTAATTCTGGGCCCCTTGATCCCTTCTCTGTTTAGCAGTGTAATACTCGGGTCTTTTGGGATTCTAATCTTGGACACATTAAAATCTGCTGTAATATATCCCAAACCGCTCTATTATCTTACACTCCCACCAGATAGGAAGCACTGTTCCCACCTCCTCACAGCCTCTCCAGCACTTATTGGAAGTTCCTGGGTGGTATTCTTTCAGCTTTTGTGCTGTGTAATACCACCTGTACATTATCTTATATCCATTTTCAGGAATATTCGCTGATATCGAGGAGGAGCTGGGGAATTGCTGAGATTATATTGGCTCTGCTTCTGCTTTAACTGATTGGCTAACAGTCTCTCCATCTTATTACCTTTCTCATAATATTTATGTTTAAGCCAAGTCAGCGACTTTTCTATTTTTGAGTTGCTAACAAGTTGAATTTTCCTCTAGCTGTTATTAGTGCCGCCAATATCTCCTTATCTGCGGCTCTCTTGTCTTTTATTTCAAGGTGTTGGATTAATTTGCTTAATTTTGTAATTTCTCTTACTTTCTTCCTGAGGGAGGCTTGCTGAATAAACACTCCCCTTCTAACACTTTTATGAGCTTCCCACAATATTGCTGGTGATATATTCCCGACATTATTTTCTGCGAAATTATTTTTAAGAGCATCCTCAATCACTAATACATGGGTTCGGAATGTAACAAGCACATTACATTACAGTAAAGTATATTTTCCTACACTGAGGTATCTGCTTTGATATACCGCTAAGTCTCTGGGTATGGGGGACAGAATGAGAAAGATGTTGTACTTTATTCCTAGCTGCCTTATTCCCTATACACTATCTTTTGGACTCTCAGAGTCCCCCCTCAATATACCTTATATACAGTTGGGATACCCACAAACCCTATACTGGTTATGGGTCACCTTGGCACTAGCTGGGGTACCCACCTATAAAGTAGGGGTTCCCTCAGCTACAGGGATACCTATTCATCCCTGTGCCTCTTCCTCCTTTCTGGGCTGTGCTGAAGCAGGGTACCCTAGTGTGGGTCGCGCTTGCGTTTTCAAGGAGAGATATTGCCGGGACAATGTGCCAACATGTATCCGAGAATCAGGTACATTTATAGGGGAACCAACAACTCCGGACCCCAACTACCTAGGAACATTCTGCCAAAAAGGTCCTCCACAAAACACCCCTTGAAACTCCCACCCTAGCAATCCCTGCTCGCTGGCACGCCCGGAAAGGGAAAAACACATTAAATACTTTTATTGCATACAAGACATTGGAATGATACAATGTTACTGGGCCCAAGAGCTAACTCTCTTGGACCCTTATACACGGAGCAGGGGTAACCAAAACGGGCTTAACCTTTTATTTGAGAGGTTGGTTACCCCCTACCGTCACAGCGCTACCTCACACTTGGGTGGGAATTGCTGGGCCAGGACGCCAGGGGTATTTGGTGTCGTGTATTACTCATTACTGTGTACTGGTTCCTGTGAGGGGTTATCCTGCCAACGCTGGGATCCCTCATGGGTGGAGGCGCTGCACGCCAGGAGATGGAGCTCACCCCAGGCTCCCAGAAGCGGAGACTCAGGCCTCCTGTGAGCGTATAGGTACAGCAGCACGCGTAGGCCTAGGGAAAGGGGGCAACACCCCTATAGAGACAGAACATATTGTATATATTTAAATGGGCAGATTTTTCTTCCCCCTACTCCCTCCTTCCCTGTCTCCACCCCTACTCCCTCCTTCCCTGTCTCCACCCCTACTCTATTTGCCCTGATTTAAAGCTGCAGTTCAAGCAATATTTTTTTTAATAGATCAGTTCTGTATTAAGAGAAAATACTTGTAGCATTAAAAAAAAAACATAGTTTTAAAGACATTTTTAATGTATTCTAATGTAACAAGCATTTTTGTTCCTATAGCAACCATTTACAAAGTCACATCCCTTTCCCCTTCTGAAACAGCATCACCTTTTTGAGCCCCGCTCTCTCTTGCAGTGAACAAATTGTATCTAGTGCCTGCCTGGTCACATGATCTTCCTCACAGAACTTTTTCTGTCAGTGCAGCAGAAGAGGTCCCAAGATGCATTTAGTGAACCCCTGAGCCGAATCTTCAGCAATCGATGACGGGAAAATGGATCGATCAGCAGCTTAGATAATAGTTACATAGTTACATAGTAGATGAGGTTCAAAAAAGACATAGGTCCATCAAGTTCAACCTATGCTAAATTTTGACAACAGATACTTTATCCTATATCTATACTTATTGATCCAGAGGAAGGCAAAAAAAAACCCCATTAAGGGGAAAAATTAATTCCTTCCTGACTCCAAGAATTGGCAATCGGATTAATCCCTGGATCAACATCCTTCCCATGTTTACTTATTTGGTATATCCCTATATACCTTTCCCATCTAAAAAGATGTCCAACCTTTTTTTGAACAAATCTATTGTATCTGCCATCACAGTCTCCATGGGTAATGAATCATGGGCGTCCGCAGAAATGTTTTCAGGGGGGGGCATAATGTTAACTAGACATGCCGGTGTAGGGGGCTGGGTGTGCCGGTGTAGGGGGCTGGGTGTGCCGGTGTGCCAGTGTAGGGGGCTTGGTCGGTCGTGTTTGTGTTTAGCAGGTTGGGGCGGGTCAAGGTAATCCGCTTGCAAACCTTTTGTCTTCAGACAAGGTCAATTCGGCTGTAAGCGTTTATGCAGCCATTTCCCTAGATCCCATTCTGCATTAAAACATTAACCCATCCCTTGCTGGTTCATGTTTGCACACACATATTACTCTCTTACGTAGGACATTGTTCCCCCAGATAGCAACGTATTGCTGTATAACTCTGAACATCGCAGATCTCCCATCGGATTCAATGGCACGGCTAAATATATCTGAAATATTTCACTGTCGCACTTTACCTTCCTGGTTGTACAATTAGCCTCCATTTATCTTTAAATATCCCACTTGTATTTCATTGCAGGGCAGCGTGTTGCAGGCAGGGGGCTAAGGCCCCGATCACACAGCGCACTTTGCAACGCTGCGTCCGCGCCTCCGTCTGCCGGGCGATGTGTGATCATCCCCAGCAGACGGAATGATCCGGGGGCGGGCGGGAAGAAAGATCCAGCGGTTCTTATAAAGTTGAAAACCTCCAGATCGTAATTACATGGGTTTGCCAATTACTCAGAACTGTGTATTTTTCACTTGCAGACGCGCCCCCTGTCCCCCGTCCCCCGTCTCCACAGAAGGGCCGAGTCTCGGTTTCAGCAGCCAATCAGTGTAAGCGTCTGGACATTGATTGGCTGCTGAAATTGACGTCGCGCTGCTTCAGCCGGAGATCACAGATTGAAAAGACTCCCGCGACTGCAGCAGCGTCGACGCCGCACTTTGCAGCCAATGGTAGTTTTAATACTGAACACTACCATTGTCCGCCAGGCATCTGTGACGAGCGGGCGCATGCAAGCGGGCGCACGGCGTGTAGTGCGCTGTGTGAGCGGGGCCTAAGAAGACGGGTGTGGATATGTTTGTTGCGGTCGGATCTTTTTGCCTTTATCCACTGACCTTCTTATTAAAGAAAAATGCAATCGCGCTCTGGCTTGTACATGCAGATAAAACCGCTCGGATCATTGTGTCAAACATTTCTTAATATCCTGGATCTTCCCGTTCTTGGTGTAGTAAGAATTTGCCCCTGTCTGGTTACCCTGAGATGGCGTCACGAGGAACAGATTGACACAAACGATTTCTTTGGCGTCAGACTGATCACTGTGTAACTGTTTAACGTACAGAATGGTTCTGTCCGAAGGTAGTTTTGGAGCCGAGGGGGGCGTGAAGATACGGCACCACTTCTTGTAGCTCCGTTGTTACATTTATTAAGCGTCGTATGTCTAATGCTGATAGTTGCTGAGCATAAACTGAAAGCCGCTTTAAACCCGGTGTGGCTTTAATGCAGAATAAAGGAAGAAAACGTATCTCGCTGTAATCTGCCGTGTGACGCATCCTGACATTCCCCAAATCTAAGAGCATTGACATAGAATTGACGCATTGACGCAGCATGAAAATGACTTTGTTCATGTTTTGTTCCCAAATGGCCGTGGCACACAGACCTCGCAGTGACTCGTACACTCTCCGTTCCTGTGCCCTGTGAATGAGAAACGGCGGGACTGACACGTTACGGGTTGTTCTTTTCCTTATTTCTCAGGTCGCTTTGTGCCAGGGCCGTACGATATTCTCTCTGAAGATGCTGACCCGGAGCTGGACCCTCTTCCTACTTCCCTCTCTCCTGTCTCTTCCTGCCTCTGCGTTTTTCGGCTGGTTTAACCGCAAGGCGTCCACGGGCCGCGCCTCTGGCGTGCAAGCCGAACCCACCCCAGCTCCTGAGCCCAAGTCCCTGCCCGGCGCGCCCTTTGAGATGGCCACAGTGGACGAGAAGTTCCTGGCAGAAGCAAGGCATCTGGACCTCTCCCCGCTGGACAGCTGCCATTACAAGGTGGGGAGGAGCACGATCACCCTGTGGTGTTTAATAAATATATTTAAATAAACAAAGTTGTTTTAACACACAATATATCTACAGTATAAATGTATTTTTTTAAAAGAACTTTCCTCCTTGTGAGAGGGCTGTGGGTGTTCTGTATCCCAGCACAATGCCTTTAGTTTGGTGACTTTTTGCCACTCTATATAATAAAAAACCCCACCTTTTTATAGGCAGGCTACTCGCTATTGCAAACGTATTTGCAAAATGATGATATTCAAAATTGATACCCAAAATAAGAGGCCAAGAAAAGGTCATTTGTAACAGTGGTTGTAGTAGGGGCTGCGATGTATTGAGATCACCTACAAATTCTTCTAGGTCCAACTTCTCTTGCAGCAAAAGGTGAGGGTACATGAGCCGGGTGCAGGTAGGAGGGTAAGCAGCTGTAATTCTGCTGCCGTGAATAACTTTCCTTTTCCTATAGGCGTAGAACATGCAAAGCTGCATTAACGAATCAGTTCTGTAACTCCTCCCCTTGCGCTTACTCCTCCCACAAAGCTTTCTGTTTTTCCGGAAGGCTTAACTGGATCATAAAATAGCATATATTTGTGTGTGTATTCTGAACAATGTCATTTTGGAAATGAGGAGGGGGGGGTGAGGGGGGCTGCTCGAAGTATCAAATTAGCAGGGGTGTAGCATCTATAAGTGCATGAAATTCCATGTGTGTCTGTATATAAATCTGGCTGATGTGTACCTGTTTGGTATATACAATGATCACCCAGAGTTGGTCTGTACAGACTGTTATTCTGTGTGTGTGTCAATGGGTTGGTGAGTTTGTGCAGTGGTTAAAGAGCATAAATGGCAGAGGCCCCATTAACCCTCTCCCTGCCAGAGGGGATTGTAACGCATCATACATTTGTTTCCGGGCTCGCTCCCCAGATCGGCTGCACATCATTTAAAGTGGGTTTTGGTTATTGCTGTGTGTATTCCTGACACGCTGGCACACGGACCAGTGCACACCTGACATCTGGTAGCTGTATATTGATGGCCTGTCATTCTTTTATTGGCAGGTTGTGAGCCAGCTGAGAGCTTCCTGTACGGACATGTCTGAAGAGGAGATCTCAAAGCTGGGGGTGTCCCTGTTTAACTGCCAGGCGGAAGTGGAGGGGCGCAGATCTTACCCCTGCACTGAAGACATGGTAAGCACGTTCCCATACAGGAGCGGAGGTGCCATGCCCTTGCTCTTAGGGACAGTGTAGTCTGGTGCATGGGAAACACTAATGGACCTCAAGCACAGCCTGGAAAACAGGAGGGCCAGGGTTCATATCCTAAAACAAATGTATTGAAGTGGTTTATATGTACATGATGGAAGCATTGCTCAGAAAAAGGATAACCTGTTACTTTACTGCACACGGCATTAGCTGTTCTAGCATTTCTCTGCTGCATTGGGCCTTGGCCATGTTACGCGCTTGCTGGCGGAAGCGTGCTGACGCGCGCTCCCGCTCAGCACTGAGCCCCTACAGCCGCAATTAGAGCGGCTTTAGTAGGGGCTCACCTGCGCTTTCGCAAGCGCGCGGAAGCGCAGGTCTTAGGGGAATTTAAAATTCCCCCGCTTGCCGGCGCGACAGGCCGGTCACGTGAGCGGTTCGCCCAATGAGGGCGAACCAGCTCCGTGACGTCACTGGCTCGCCCCCGGCCAGTGACGTGCCCGCCCCCGGCCCGCCCCCTGACGGCCCGCTGACAGCGCGTGCGGTAAGTAACCGCAAGGCCAGGGAAAGCACCCGCTTTCCCTGCGCCTCAGCGCGCCTCAGCACGCCAGCAGGGAGCGTGGCCGAGGCCTTACACAGCTTGTGCAGCTGAGCTTGGATCAAGTGCACCATCATAGCAGGACTTACTCACACAACTGTTAATTTGGCAGCATACGGTGAGGGAAATGCTCCTTCTGGGCAGGACATGATATCCCTGACTCTGGTATTATAGGTGGGAATTTCTCCACCTTGGTGCACTCTGGGCCATTTAAAGACCACCCATTGGAGGATGTGTGGGAGATTAGTTTTTAGGCTTATTGGCGGCCTCGGCTCTCGCTGGCTTGCAGTTTATCCTGGAGCACAGGCATTGCAGTACTGCCTGGCTGCCTTCATTATGAGGATGGGATTCCCAGTTTGGGGCCAGTAGCATCTGCCAATTGGGCAGCTTGGTTGCCATTTGTCACGGGAGAGATTAGGACTTTTAACACTTTTATACCGAGATCATTCACTAGGCAAAACAAGGAAGTGGAATAAAATTGAGTTTATTCGGGTAAACCCGCGTACACACAATGAATATACGAAATACACACTTACTGGGGGTCAAAAGTAGGCTAAAATAGGTGCAGGGCGCCTGCTTCGGAAGGCTTACCCTGACCGGGATATCCACCCGGGCTTCCTGGTCCTCTTTCTGGCTAGAAACTCTAACCGCAACCGCTACGTTCTAAAATCAGAACTTGGACCTCGCGTCTCACTTGGCCTCAGCACAGCAGGCTTTCTTAGCTCCAAAAATGAAGCCGGTTACTCTATTTGCAACAGAGCAACTTTGAAAAGCCGCCTTTGCATCACCGTCCCAAGTCACAGGAAGGTCTGGTTCTCTGACTGGGGCGTCTCCTTACATACACACCGCTGCGCTATCCTCAGCATGGAAGTAGGAGGGTCGACCAATCAGAGCGTGGTAATTCCCTCCCACTAGCCAATAGGAACAGGGGCTCGTCCTTTGGCTGACGTCAGAGGAGGGGCGTGCCAAGCCGGCTCGGGATGCCGGATGGGCGGGACATATGGATTGACCAATGGGAAACTGGTCTACAGTCTGCGACTTCCCCCAGTCCACCCATTGCCACCTACTGGGCAGGCTCCACTGAGTCTGGCAGACCAGAGGGTCCTCCCCGCAGGTGGTCTCTGTTCTCCAGACCCAGTACTCCGCCCTGCCCCGGCCACATAGCACCCCGACACCTCTCAACATCCCGTCTCCTCTTTGAACTACGGACTCTATGCAGACATCCTGGCGCCTAGGTAGATGCCAGGGCTGACTGCATAGAGTCTTATACATATAGTATAAAACATACTTTAATAAAGTATAGACCTTGGGATACCTCATACCTGTCCGGGAAATGGGTCTGGGATATCTGGGCTTGAAAAACAGGATTCTGAAGGACACTGGAGAGCCCCGGTGTACCTCGCCCCACATACCCGCAAATCATGCCTGCACGTCGGGGAGAATTACTGGACCTCCGGTAACTTCGTCCCCCGAACTCCTGCAAACAAAAAGAATACTTTTTGACCCAAATATCCCACCTAAAACTTACACTACCAAAACCTCATGTCTTTTGGATACCGGGAACCCCAAAAGCCCCTAAACAGGTCAGATTTTCCCTATACTTAACATTGGGATCTTGGAGTCTAGAACTTGGTCCCTAGAACTTGCTGGCTGTCCACAGATTTCTCATAGTTTCATTAGACTTCCATAACCCACCACATCTTTATGTATAGACGCGTACCCGCAAATTATACACAGTTTGCGGGTAACATAACACTACTACCGGTAACTCCGGTCAGCAATACTTTATACAGTTTTTAACCCTAGTTGCTCCCCAATGTCCACCCTTAATCTCCTGCTCCCAAAGTCCCTGTCCTGCAGCTATTTCCTAACAGGGACCCTAGCTTACATTCCTGCAGGGGACCGCAAAATGGGCACAGAGACAGGGAAACACACCAAGGCGCAGAACTAGACCCAAGAGCTGACACTTCAGCCCTTGACATATGTTTTTTATGGGCCAGCCGTCTGGGCTTGACCTTTATTAATGAAGGCCGGCTACCCCCTACCGTCACACCATTATACCGCCCTTTGCTGCCAGCGTCCCTTTTGGAGGCTGCTGACTTCTCCACGCAGACGTTTGGGTGGTCGGGACTGCCTTGGTGTTTGGAAAACCTGCACCAGAAATTCCTAAGGGGATGTCGGGATGATCTTTGCTTTCTAAACCCTTCAGTACAGACTTGCCCAAGTCCAACGGCAGGCTGCTTCCTTGTTGGGATGCTAAAATAGTCTTGTAGGGCTCAGAGGGAAGTGATGAACCCCAAGAGGGATCCCCTCAAACACATGGTCTCTCTGGTATCTAGTGTTGTAAACTGTTACCCAAAGAACAATCCAGAATGATGTCATTAATATTTATTGCAAAAAATAGTGTCCGTGTCCGTGGCATACATCTCCAGCTCCCAGTACTTGAAATGTTAGGCAGCAGCTCCATTAATTCATAGAAGGTAGCTGTAATGACGGCCCCTGCCACTCCAGATTAGGGTTACCAAGACGGCTTCTCAAAAAAGTACTGGACACAACGGGGGAAATCTGCAACGCGCTCAAAAAATCAGTGGGGAGGTGTTATTTATACATTCTCACACCGTTACGTAATTCTTTCTAAATTTCACTCCACGTATGCACCAATTTACACGATTTCATATTCTATTTCGTAAAAAAATCTAGGAGAGGTTTTGGGATTGAGCGCCCTCCCAGCATGGTGTATGAAATAGAATATGTAATCGTGTAAATTGGGTGAAATTTAGAAAGAGTTCCGGAACGGTGTGAGAATGTATAAATAACACACCTCCCCACTGACTGAGCGCGTCGCATTTTTCACCGTTATGTCCAGTATTTTTGGAAAAGCCGCCTGGCCGCCCTAATCTGGACTGACAGGGAAATATCCCCACTCCGATCAAATCTGTGTATCTATTCCCAAGCCGGTATTTGGAACGCGCCAACATATTCCATAGCGCTGTACAACAGGGTTGGTGGTCGAAAAACAATAAGTAACCGACACAAACATTATTACAGTAGGCTAGGAGGGCCCTGTCCCAGGGGCATGGGTAGGTTGGTGCGTTTCTGATAGTTGCGTGTTAACTGAAGGAGTTGGCGGTTGGGAAGAAGTGGGATTATGCGGAGGTAGAGCTGGGAGCAGGATGATATGCGTCTGAAATACTTTACCTAAACCAATAAATGCTGTAATATCAGCAAACGGTGAAAACCCTTTGGGGCGACTCAAGTGTTACGTCCCAGAGATTCTTTGGTAGAATTTATTTATTTATAAAATGTTTTACCAGGAACTAATACATTGAGTTACCTCTCGTTTTCAAGTATGTCCTGGGCATAGAATTGAGAATGACACTGCAGCATACAGTAGCGCAGTACTGGATCTCATAGCAGACGTGGGTGCAGAGCTGATTCACTCCAGGTGCTCTTTGAAGTCTCTCTTCCTCATGCTGTTACAGCCTTTCCAATCTCTGCTTAATATGGGGAACCTACCGGAATGTTTTAGAGAATAATTGAACGTTCTGGATACTAAAATAGTAACAGCATGGTTTTTAGAGGAATAGTGTCAAATTAATCTAATTATTTTTTAATTTAATTTTTTTTTTAAAACTAGGAATGTAGATCAATACAGCAGTTGATGTGATAAATGTAAAAAATTATGCAGAAGGCCACAGTCACATGTACCAACTAAAGGGAATTGGTCAGGGTTCTAGTATGGGCATTGTATATGGAATTTAATACCCTTGGAGATTGTCGTAGATATCTTTAAGAAAAGGTTAGACCTCCTTTTTGAGGAAGGAAGAAATGTATGTAGGGATATGTTAAAAAAAAAAACATAACAAAAAAAACAATGTGATTGCTTTTGGTGGGCGTGGCGAGGAGTTTCTTTCCCTTATGAGACATGGGAAGTGTTACTGGGTGTGTGTTTGCCTCCCTTTGAATCAATAGAACTATAGGCTGAGTATCTCGCCAGATTTAGCATTTAACCAACGTGTTGTGTATGCATGTTCACGATGGAGTTGTTGATGGGTTATCCGAGAGAAAATAACAACCGAAGTGCCTGTGACCCGCAGTTTCCAAATTGATGCCCTTCCCATCAGTCCTGCCATGGCACCTCAAGTCTGTACAGAAAGTATGGTGGTAGTAGTGGGATATTTACATAGACCTTGTAAACAAATCTAGGCAAGGGGGGAAACATGTCAAAGGTCCCTTGAAAAGAATGATAGAAATTCAGCTGAGCCGTCTTTTATGGTTCAATCTTGGGGGAAACAATGTCCTCTGCTAATGTTTCCTCAGAAAAAAACATTTAACATGGAGAAGTGAGTCGTATTTAAAGCTGCTGACCAAGCGGCCGTTTTTATTTCTTGTTTCCCTTTAATACGTGCATCAATACAATACACACAAAAAGTAATTGGCCAAGATGCCAATCGATATGTTCACATGTGATCGATCGGCAAAGATTCGGCTCGGGGTTCACTTAATGGCCGTCCGTGCAGCAGAAGACCACAGATGCAAAGTTCTGTGGGGAAGATCATGTGACCAGGCAGTCACTAGATACAACTGGTGCACTGCTAAACCGAGGGCAGGGCTCAAAAAGGGCGTGCCAGAACCTCTTTCAGAAGAGGAAGGGGATGTGACTTTTGTAGCCCATGTTCTTCTCCTCCCACCTCCCCCTCTGGGAGAAGGACTGAATTACAAGCTAGTCTGGTGCTGAGGCATACCTGCTGGTTCAGAAGAGTTGAGTGGCCGCTATGGTAAGGGGCAACAGGACAGGCTTTTGGTCTTTTACATGCGCTTCAATTCTTGGTACAACGCTTCCAGCTTCAGTGGGCTCAGGGAGTACTTGAGACTACCCCTCCTGAAGCACTTCCATACCCCGTGCACACTGACTCTTATCACAGCAGGGGTATAGTAGAACAGGGATTCTTTATTGTGCATCACAGCAGCTCTTATTACAGCGGGGTGCATACCTTCCAGGTTCCAGGATGATAAATAGTAAATGACCCTGATAGTATAGGCTCCCTTGGCTTAATCTGATGTTCCCAAGGCCCACAGACCTGAGGTGGGCAAGCTCATCCCGCCATGGGAGAGTCTAATAGCCCTCTGCTCAATAGCTCCTTCTGAGAGGACTGTTCTTTAGCTTCTCCAGAGCAGGACTGCTAAATTCAGAGGTGCTTCCTAGAGGAAACAGAAGAAGCGGGCTCATGGTCTATACCTCTATTGGCTATACACAGACCATGAGTCACTGCCACTCACAGAGCAGACAAGGGGGGGGGTTTAATGCCCGCAGGATTAACCTGTTACTCCCTGTAGCTAGCAGGAGTTGCATAACGGGCAGGAAAGAAGTGCAGATGGGAGTACCCTGTTACACTTTGTAAATGGTAGCTATAGAAACTTACTTGTTACATTATAATACATAAAAAAAGTCATTCAGCGTTTTATTTAAAAAAAATAAAAAAAAAGTACAAGTATTTTCTCATAGTTGAGAACTGATTTAGTAAAACAAAAACACATGTAGGATATTGCTGGGTCTGCAGCTTTAAGAGAATAGTCTCTTCAATCTTCAGTCCAGGTCTTCTGTCCAATAGCTCGATTGACGGCATGTCAACTGAGGAAGCCAATTGGTCTCAATTCTGCAGAAATGGTTTACAAGAACAATTATTTTTTTAATGGTTAAGATGGGGTCACGGGGACGGTTTCATAACTTTTAGACCAATAGTGGTCTTGTCAAATCATAAGAACAAGGCCATCTTTGTAGCATCCTAATCCTTTCAATGACAACAATGTACAAGTTGGATGTGGTCCGAGCCTTGGAGACCTGCAGAAGACTCTGCATTGGGCAATCGGATATCTTTTGGTAATTTCAGACCACTGCAAGCCGCGCACAAGGCATCATTAGATGGGATACCAACGTATCGAGGAAGTATTTAAATCTGCAGCACTGTCACACCTGTTTTCCGTGAAGGCCCATGCCATCAGGGTCGCTGCAGCATCCCGACAGCACAAGATTCTCCAGAAATGTGTCACTCTCGCATAGCCAGCCAAAAAAGTATTTTTGTAAACGCTTTTTAAAATTCGAATTCCCTTAAACCAATCTAACATCACTAAATGAAATATTTGTGTGCTTTTGTTTCTCTGGAAAGCTATTGTAAATGTCCATTTGTATAATTTGTTCCTAGGAGGTATTGCCCCTTTTTAAGCACTGAAAGCCTTGGCTGGTGGCACATTTGGCCGGCAGGTCCTTCAAGTGGCTGTGTTTCTAGATGGTTGCCATCCGCCTGTACTCCACTCTCATGCCCCAGTGTTGTACTGTATGCTGCCACGATATTCCCATTTCTTCTGGTCATACATGGTGAGACATTTTCACCTATTTCTTTGGTTTGTGCCATTTGTCTTTTTCAGCTTTGGTATTCCAGATAAGTGTTACCTTGTCCTACCCTGGCACGGGGGAGAAGTGTCCCAGTGGTCCTTATCTGCCATTACATTCTGTTATGAAGAGTAGAGGGGCTAATACAGTAGGGAATTGTAAACCAGCTTGGAGTATGCATAAGGCTATCCTAAATACAAAAGCCAACAATCAAGAGGGGTTTAACAGAACGGCATATGGGCAGATTAGGTGGGCCATGTAATTCTCCTCTGCCATCACATTTTTGTCTCTGTGCTTGTGGCCATGGATGACCAGAAAAGTAAAAAAAAAATGTTCATGGTTGGAAACCAAACACAATTCAGTTACGGTGTGAGACCCTCCAGCATGCAAAGGGCAGTACTCCCTGAGAACCCGAGGGCATCTGCTTCTCCTGTCCAGTTTCATTCTCTCCAGGCTTGGCTGTTCAAGCTCGGTAATGCAGCAGGCAACAGTTCTAGGGAGCCCATGTATAAATGGATAGGGCACTGAACTACTGACTGCTAAGTAACATGTCGCCTCTCTGGATCCTTTAATGCAGGAATATGAAGCGGATTTGGGGAATCTGCTTGGTGATAAATGAAGATTTCTTGCACTCATGGGACCTATCTTTTGATGGTGGAAACCAAAGGAGGGGTATATTAGGCATGATGAGGGACTATTCTGTCTTCCCTCAGAGTGCTGCAGGAAATGCATTCTCCCGACTCCCTTCATGCACTCTACTGAGCATTGGGTGTCAAATTTAGTTTATAGGAGGCTGCAACTAGCCGTAAAAGCAGTGCAGTACTCAACCAATTTGTGGCATTCTGTGCTACCTGAAGTGCTTACGGAGTGTTGATCTGTCCCTACTTTCCTTGGTGGTCAGTGGCCCCAGCTGGACCGGGCCTCTGTAACGTGGCAGGAAATAAGGTTTCTAACTTCTCATTGAACAGATGCTGGCAGAATGCACTGCGCCCATGGACCCAGACACCTGGAACGCGTATCACATCGTCAGCAACCGGGCACGCTCCGTATGCTATGCCACCCGCCAGCTCCACTTCAGGCGCCAGACGGAGCTCACCGTCAACACGCTGGTGTCCACTGCCGTGAGTCAGCTGGAGGCCATGAAACTCCTCAAGGTATTAACTGGTGTAGGATTGCCAGCGTAGAGGGCGTGTCCCGCGAGAGCAGTGTGGTAGTTCTGTAATAGACCTTTTTGTAATGCTATTGGTTTCCTCAAATGTGTAATACCACGTACCCAGACAAAAAAAGTTTTGTTAATTTTTTTTTAAAACTAGAATTCCTTTAATGGATCCAAACATGCTAAGAACAAAGATTTAACAGATTTAAAAAAAAAATTACTTGGAAAATCACCTAAATGAGTGATAGTGGGTGTTTTATTTACCCTTATCCCACTCTGTCCTTCTCAAAGAGCCACTAAAGATAAGGGGATGGGGGGAGAGGGGCTTTAACTATAAAGTCTTGAACACCGTGACATCAGACAAAAGAAGCAGCCAGAGAAAATCATCTCCGCTCACCACGTCTACAAACTAACCTTAAAAATATATACATTATATACACTATATCTTTGTCAGATTTGTGTAAGAAGACCATCAATTACCCCATTTGTGATCCCGCTAAACAGATCACTGCCATTGGCACGCTTTCGTCGTAGGGGGGATTGCCCCTTAATGCAATCGCCCTCTGAGCGAAGGTGCCCCTTTCTACCCCTTTCTTGGCACTCGCCAGCAGAATGCTTGGCACTCTACATTTTCTTCATCCTCACCTGCACCCACCTGGTGAGGTCGGGAAGGGGGAGTCCTTTGTTTGGTGGATCACAGGCATTACACACAATGACGCAACTAAAGGGAGTTAAACACCTGGCTATGTAAATCTGAACATGCTCAACTCCAATCCTCAGACCCCCCCTCAACAAGACATGTTGTCTCCAGTTAACATCACCTTATTTATAAGACCATTTGCTTGGGTGTGTGGCTATGAAATCCTGTTGGTGGCCCATATTGACTAAACTGGCGTACAACTGATCTAAACTACTAAGAAATTATTTATTTTATCTAGAATTATTATTTACATTTTTTTAAAGTCATGATTTAGTTCATAGTGCTGGTTTTCCCCACAAGGTGCAGTTCCCCTGGGGGCCTCTTTCTCGCCTAAGGCCGTATCTAAGCAGATATGGTCAGCTAATGGATAAGTGGATGTGTTTCATAGGACGGTCAGGAGGAGCTGAAGGAGCTGACCTCAGAGTCCCTGCACAAAGTGGTGAGCAGCCAGAACGAGCTGTTAAACCAGCAGGAGCAGCTACAGAGCAATCAGGAGAAGATGGAGACATCAATCCATGGCAACCTGGAGAAGCTAACGGAGGAGAAGGCTCTGATCGCCAGCGGGCACCACCTAGTTGCCCAGCTCATCGAGAGCATCACCAAGCAGATGGGTAGGGTCTGATTTTATGAGCCTTTTAGAGGACAAAGGGGTCGTAAGAGGATTTGCCTTTAAGCCTTTGAGTGCCCTGAGATGAACCTACTATGTCATGGGACCTGGCAGGGCAGGGGTCCCGTGACGTAGTGATGTCAAAACAAGCCCACTTGTTTTTCTAGGGTTGATCGCCTCCAGCGCGCCGATGGAGTGCGGAATGCGATCTACACTAATGCAGAACAGAAGGGAGAGGACTTCCTTATGTTAGTCGGTAACAGTGTGATAATGTGATTGGAGGGCCCATACCACTCTGGTGCCTCTGCCCATCTGGCACTGAAAGGGTTATAGCAGGACATTTTTCTTTATTTTTCTTCAGCTTAAAATGGGGTAGGGGGGATGGAGGGCCCAGACCTGATTCACAGTCCTCCGGTATCCTGTTGGTTCCCAAGAGATGTTGGTTTTTAGTTTGACACAAAACTAATATGGCCACGGGGTCATCAATAGAAGACTTCCTTCTGATGTGGCAGCTCTCTATTGGCCGCCGCAGCAAGCTGACCCCAGCGGCCATGGCTGCCGATTTTTAGTATCTTGGGAATCGGAGGACACCTGTGACTCAAAGGCATCCTCCAGTTTAGTAGAAATCTATATTTAAAGAGAAAAAATATGTTCTTTCCCCAAAACCCTGAGCTGTGGACTGCCGCCTTAAAGGACGTTAAAGAACAAAATTGCCTCGTTACAAGCTCGTTAACGTCATTTAGGGAAATAGCCGACTCCCTCGCAATGTAGCCCCACAAATTTGTTCCAACACCTTAATCCCTATACCATATTACCTTGATTTACAAGCTTGTGTCTCCATGTTAATAGAAGGCTCCAGAAGCTTTATCTGATCAATTATTGAGAATAATGTAGTTCAGGGGTGACGAACTCCAGTCCTCAAGGGCCACCAACAGACCAGGTATTGGGGATATCCCTGCCTCAGCACAGTCAACCATTGGGCTTTGACTGAGCCACCTGTGCTAAAGCAGGGATATCCCTAATACCTGGCCTGTTGGTGTCCCTTGAAGACTGGAATTGGCCACCACTGATGTAGTTTGTGCTTAATCGGACATCCTTTGACGAGGCTCACACCCACTTTTATTAACCCCGTGCTTTCTTCCACACCAGTTAGTACTTTTACCTTGGGATGCTGAGTGAAATATACTGGTTGCTTTTTAGAGAACGTGAGTAATCAGCTGGTGGAACAGGACACTGAGCTGCAGGATGGACACAAGGCAATCTTGGCCGACCTTTCAGAGGTCCGGAATCGATCCCACGAAGTGTACTCCAAAATTGGTAGGCTCACAAGATTGGTCTGCTTTCTCAGTTTGGTAAACCTAGATGTTACTTGTACTCCAAGGGCAAACAGATAGGGATTGATTGTTGGAAGGTGAACTGGAGCCTAGAAAGATAAAGGAGTTTATGGGTGTTGGATAAGGGAGCCAGGAGAGGAAGATGCATACGGGTAAATATCAAATGAAGACTAATCACCTCATCACCTCGGTGTTTAGTGAATAAGTCCCTATCGGAGAATCCTAGAACGGAGGTTATGTTCAACAGCTTAAGAGTTTAGGATCACACTGTCCATTAGTTTACTTCCCATCATGCCATGGTTATCACCTGGTCAGGTGTGAGAGAAGGAGAGTTGCAATCATAACCTTCTCTACCATGCAAGCCTTTGGATGGTCGTCTGAAACTTTGTAAACTTCACTTGCCCAGTGAGAGGTGCAAACTTGGAAGTCCAGGCTGAAAGAGAAATTTGGAGGTGGTGAACCTCTTCCTTTTTTTTTTTTTTAAATGTCTTCCTTTATGGCTGGCCTAGTAGGGTCCATAGTGGACCTATACCAAGCAATTAACCGTTACACTGAAAGATAAAATGCTAATGAAAGGACCAGAGGCCCCTTCTGTCTCTTACTACAGTAGGTAATTATTGGAGTGAAACATTGTTTCCACTTAAGCCTGTTCCTTCCACACCAGGAGAGACATATAGCAACACTGCAGTCGCCCAATCAATGTTTCTTTGAGGAAACACCAATCGGATGAGGGGTCCAACAGTAGTTGTGGTATGGCACAAGCCACTTAAAAATAGTTATGCGCCTAAGAAAATGCTCGAGTCTCAATTTATTTCTTGAAACTGACGTGAAGCATTTCCCAGTCAGGTTTTTTTTTTTGCTTCTCGGGTTCAATTTTAGTTTTATTAGGGAGTAAACTAACCCCAGCAGGAGCGGCTGTTCAAATTGCCATGGGTTACATTATTGTTTTGGCTAAATGGGGAAGGCAAAATGCCCTCCAGATGTGTAGATCCCAGATAATGGGCAAAGTTAGGTTAGGTGCCCAGATAATGGGCAAAGTTAGGTGGGTGAGATGGGTCTCTGTCTGACTTCACGCTGTGTTGGCCTCCACAGAGTCGAACCTGGCCCTCTTCCTGTCTCACCAGAACAAGACTGCTCAGTACTACGACCTGCTAATGGAGAAACTGCACAGGATGAACCAAAGCCTGGGCATGGTCCTCTACGCCATGGACCACATGCAGAGTAGCGTGGAGCAGCGACTGTCCTACATTCAGGGATTCATTGATTGGGCAGGTAACACTGCGAACCCAAAAGGGAACTTCGGTGAAGAATGTAAATAACGTGAATCTATAAAAACAGGAAAATTAGGAAGTTTAGAAAGGGTAAAATACAATTTTAATAAGTGATTTTTTTTAAATATTTTTTTTTTAGTATTAAAAAAACCCTGTTAAATCCCGAGGACCCCGGCCAGGGCTGTTGTATTAACCCTGTGAAATCCCGAGGACTCCGGCCATGGCTGTTGTGTTAACCCTGTGAAATCCCGAGAACCCTGGCCATGGCTGTTGTATTAACCCTGTGAAATCCCGAGGACCCGGCCAGGGCTGTTGTGTTAACCCTGTGAAATCCCGAGGACCCCGACCAGGGCTGTTGTGTTAACCTTGTGAACGTTGCCTTTCTTTTCTCAGGTGTTAACCTCAATGCCATTTCCACGTGTGTCCTGCACGGCGGGTACTTCCTGCTCCTGGCTTTGCTCATGACTTTCCTGCAGACCCCGGGCTTCTCCCGAGCTGTGCTGCTGGTCCTGGTCTTGATCAATGCTCTGTCTGAGCTCAACCACCACATCTCCCTGGGCTTCCGATCCCTCACGGTCTTCCTGGTGTGTACGGTGATTGGTGAGTACCCAGGGACGGCTCCGTCCGCTCACCCTGCAGCCTGGTGGTGAAAGGTTCCTATTCTATATGCTGGGGGGCTGCTCCCCAGTGCTGGGAAAGTGGTGCGCTGCACTCTGCACTTGGATGAATGGAACTAAGCTCCACTCCGGCACAGGGAAGCCGCCTTGCGTGGCCTTTTAGAAGTTATACGGCGTCTGACGTCACCATGTCTTTAACATCGCGGCAATGCTCTTTGGGTTGCGTTTTAGAATGTTCTCGAACCTTCTTGAAACCTTTCTCTTTAAACCGAAAATGGATCAATCTTAGTATTACGGGGGCGAAGCCGAAATGTGGTGGGGAGCGGCCGGGATGCTCTGCGTGTAACGGGAGCGGTCGGGATGCTCTGCGTGTAACGGGAGCGGCCGGGATGCTCTGCGTGTAACGGGAGCGGTGCTCTGCGTGTAACGGGAGCGGCCGGGATGCTCTGCGTGTAACGGGAGCGGCCGGGATGCTCTGCGTGTAACGGGAGCGGCCGGGATGCTCTGCGTGTAACGGGAGCGGCCGCGCTGCTCTGCCCGTAACGGGAGCGGCCGCGCTGCTCTGCCCGTAACGGGAGCGGCCGCGCTGCTCTGCCCGTAACGGGAGCGGCCGCGCTGCTCTTCCTGTAACGCGAGCGGCCGCGCTGCTCTGCCTGTAACGCGAGCGGCCGCGCTGCTCTGCCTGTAACGCGAGCGGCCGCTCTGCGTGTAACACGTTGAGCATGTCAACCCTTGGGAAGAACACGGGGAGGACTTGAATGGGACTGCAATTGCTGATGAAAGAACTTAAACCCTGTGAGCACTGAAGGGTTTAAGTGCCTTCAGGAGGTGTCTTGCCCAATGATTATTCATTTAAGAGCACTTAATTTAATGTCTTTTTGTGGGGTTCATTAAAGATGGCCACGCTTGATTGCTCAATAAATAAAAAATAAAAAAACCTTTCTCCTGTACAGCTGACCCCCAGGTCCAGAGACTCTGGTGGAAGTGTGGATGGGGTTTTCGTTCTTTGCAACAGGGGTTCCTTTTTTTGTCTCCTAAATGGATTTTTAAATTCTGTGGACAGTAAAGATTAGTCTCGCTGGTTCGCCAAATGAAGATTTTGTTCATTAAATGGGTGCAAATGAATGTCCCACCTTTCAATCTATATCAAATAGTCCACGACACGATTCTTTTCACAATTTATTCAGAGACGATAGAATACATCTTTTACAGCCTCATTTCAGTGCGTTTGCATGATTTCAGGCACACAGGATGTAGCTGGAGTGGAGAATCTCTCGTTTCATTGTTAGCTTGGCGATGTTCAATGATTCTGAATTCCAGAAACTAAAAAGCAATCTTTATACATTTCTCTGTCTAAACATATCAATCACTTGTTTTTTTTTCTTTTCAGTCAGCCCAAAATATTCTTGGTTAATCAACATTAGAAAACTGTGTCTTCTCTTAGCAATATTTACTGTGACATTGAAGAAACTTTGTTCTGTCACCAAGTAACTATAGTTAATCCTATGTTCTTAATCTTTTAAGACCTAACTCCATTGTATTCTCTTTTACTAACTAGCTATCTATTTAATTAACCTTTAAATTCAAACTCTTGCCACTTCAGCAAATATTTCGATACCCGGCTGTATTTAACTTCTTATTGCAAAGTCGGCTAATCATTTTCCAATATAAATTCTAACTTAATACCAAATTAACTAATTACATTCTGAATATAGCATAATTAATATTTAGGATGATTTCACGCCTATCTTCAGACAGCACACACCTTTCTATTGGCTGTAATTCCGCTAACATCCACAAGCTGGGTGGCTGTACCAAACATCACGCTATCCAACACCCCCGAACTGCCACACCCTCAAACCTTAATGGGGTCAGCTGTGCGGCTGGACCATACTCCATCCTGATGTATACTCCATCCCACAATAAGCAGTCACTTTACCTTCTGTTTCATTGTCCCTCAGTCCCTCGAGTGTAAGCTCATGAGCAGGGTTGTCAGTCTTTGTAGCCGTCTTTATTTGGTATGGAACTGTGTATGTAATGCACCTCTCTGTGACCCCGTTGTACTGCGCTGTGGAATGTGTTGGCGCTTTCAATTAAATGGGCAAATTTTTGTCCTGGCGCAGCAACTAAATGCCGAGGTCAGCCACCCACATTCAGCGCACCGCAGTAATGAGTCCTGTGCATGTACTTTAAAGCGGCCTGAGACACATTGCCGGCTTACAGGGCTCAGTAGCACATTATGTCGGCGCAGAACCTGTCCTGTTTGCACTGGTTTAGGTAACTGGATGCTGCTGAATTTCCTCCGCTGCCTGGTGAAAGTGAGAAGCCGGAAGAGTTGTGCGGCTCTGCCCCGATCTCATAGTGCTCCGGTCACCGTGCCCTCTAAGGACGAGGACAGAGGTTACCGCTCCTCCACCCCTGAAAGGTCAGTGTGCTCGGGGTGCCGGCACTTATCGTGCTTGTGTGCATGTGTGTGCGTGCGTGTGTGCGTGTATCTATATCTGTGTGTAATTCTGCACACACACACGGCCTTTTATATTAAACACATATATTGGTCGGTCTGACTTCCCTGCGGGGGACGTTTTGTTCAGCAAACTCCGGATTAGACGTTCTAACCCGTTCTAACCCGTTCTAACCCGTTCTCTGCGCCGTTTCCCAGGACGGCCGCCATGGTTCTGCTGGAAGAGGAGCTGAAGAAGCTGGAAGAGAACAGCTATGTACAAGGTGAGGAGTAACTGTGTACAGCACACACCGGTGTGGTTCTAGATCCCTTGCACTCTGTGTACAGTACACACCGGTGTGTTTATAGATCTCTTGCACTCTGTGTACAGCACACACCGGTGTGTTTATAGACCCCTTGCACTCTGTGTACAGCACACACCGGTGTGTTTATAGATCCCTTGCACTCTGTGTACAGCACACCGGTGTGTTTATAGACCCCTTGCACATTTTATGTTGAGATGTTTTTTCACCACACTATACAGCCGTTTCCATTCACGTGTATTGTCTTATTAAAGAATTGCCCCAAATTAACATTAACATGACTTCCACTGTGTGACTGGACTTTAAAGAGACAGATCGGAGAACTTCAGGTTAACATCGGCTTCTCCGAGATGACGCCTTTGAGGTCTGCATGGGGAACGGCTCGGTGCTGGCAAGGAGTCGGTGGGAATAAACGGCAGAGGTTTCATGTGAATACCCTACTGCGGGCGTCGGGTCTTTTATAGAGAGCGTGCGCCAGGGGCTTCACTTTGAGTTCACTTTGTAGATGAATTTATTTTGGAGGGGGGTGCACCCGTAAGGCCAAGAAGCCGCTTTATTTGGAGATATTGAGTATGGGGTTCAACTGAAGTAAGGTGCATTTAGTGTGTGATGTGGGATGAGGTTGCAGTGACCTCAGACCCTTTCAAGGCACTGAAATGCTTGATGTAGAAAGCTGGTCTGATGTGAAATCATTAACCCTTTGAATGTCCCATGACGTCGTGGCGACTGCGTTGGCTTCTTGCGAAGATCGCGTTCTGCGGAGCGCTGAACCCGATCTATCCGTAAAATCCCTTGTTCGCAAGCTGCCGGCGGGACTGGCACGCAATGGGTTAAGACAACAAAGTATGTGCTTGTGTAAAGCGTTGAGAATAATGCACAAAGGGACTTTACCGCCTCTCGCCTGTATTATGTTAGTAGCGCACGGTTCTGCAGTCTGGAAAGGGACCGTTTGACTCCTTGCTCCTGCATACTGATAATGCGTATTTTTTTTTGTCAGTGAGGGGAGAGGTCTTTACATGGGGCAGAGCTTGCAGGTCTCAGGATCTTACTTTTTGGTTTTTATTATTGGTGTCTAATGTAAAAAAATAATAATAAATAATAAAAATAATTCTAGCCCCCGTAGATGAGGTTTTTTTTCGCCATTATTAAATGTGTTTATTTGCGCAGTAGAAGTGAGACTCCTTTGATCATATTGTAACCGCTCCCTTTTCACCTTGCCTTCCGGACATTGCGTTTGCCCCTTGTTGGTCGTGCAGTTTGTTCTGTTTAGCAGATGTATTCAGATGCCTCTCTGATTATTCCCCTTTCTGGCGGCTTTCAGATGACTCCCAGCTGGAGAGCGATTCTTTGGTTAGAGAGGATTCTCTTATCGTGGCTCCGGCTCACCTGGGCTGGAAGATGCCGCAGAGTTTGGTGAAGACGCCCGGTCACTCCACTCCTGTGCTAAAGTTTCGACGGCTCGGCCTGACCAACTCTGCCCGGCACGAGGCTTCCGCCAAGCAGGTGGGTGCCCGGGCGCCACAATCGGACACGGGCTTCCCAACGCAATGTGCTGCTTGGGCAAGAACCCTGCGGGGGTGGTGTTTGGATACCTGGTCACACAGATGGGTGTGTTGTGAGCGTAAGCTTGGGGTCCCAGCATGTCAATTTGTTTTGCGTTTGTAACATCGGCTTGAAGCAGTGGGGTCTCCGGAACTGAACGTCACTTACTTTAGCTCCGGAGACCCCCTGATAACTCCGTAGGGGTTGCCGGTAGCCGCTTGGCTAGCAGGGTTCATGTGATGACGGTGTTTCGGAGCTCACCGCATCCTGTGGGGTAATAGGAAGCCGGGATGATCAGGTTCAACTTTCTAATGGCAAACGTGACCCCGGCAACCCCCTCATCCCCCCCTACAGAGGTCTGCATCTCTGAAAGCAGGGGGTCCCGGAGCTGAAATGAATGGGGTTGATCTTTGGACACCCCCTGCTTTTAATCCTATGTAAAAAAACAAAAAAACAATTGCCCCTGGGCTGTCTCCTTTAAGGCAGTGACGCTGTTCTTGCTGATTTCCAGGGACTGTTACAGGCGGCAATAGATATTGGAAAGGATTGCGTCAGAACTGAGACCATCTAAACGTGCACAATGCAGTGTTTTAAATATGAGATATATAGATATTTAATTTTTTTTTTTTAGAACTACATTTTTACAAGTCTTCAGAAAAACATCCAGTTCCCTTTTTTTTTTGTTTTAGTTATTTTTTTTTTGCCAACATTCTCCCCCCCCCTTACCCCCCCCCCCCCCCCCCTGAATTCATGAGGCGAGGTTCCAAAAAAGCACACGGATGTGTATATAGAATAAAATAATGAGGTTAACATGTCTATAGTTACCCTTTCTCTAGTATTTATTTTGAATACGTTATGCATTCTAGTAAAAATTGGGTATCCCAATTAGCACAAATATTCTGGTTTAGGGGGAGATCCGCTACATTTGCTTGGGTGGAGCAGCTTGTTCCGAATCCCAAGCCCTGCACAGCACAGATGTACTGTAAGGCTTGGGGGATGCGTGTGCACAGCACAGATGTAAGGCTTGGGGGATGCGTGTGCTCAGCACACATGTATGGGTTGGGGGAAGCGTGTGCCCAGCACAGATGTATGGGTTGGGGGATGCGTGTGCCCTGCACAGATGTATGGGTTGGGGGATGCGTGTGCCCAGCACAGATGTATGGGTTGGGGGATGCGTGTGCCCAGCACAGATGTATCGGTTGGGGGATGCGTGTGCCTGCCCAGCATAGTCTTGTAGCACAACCTCGCTTTCCTGTGGCAGTGTTACTGAGTAATAGTCCTCTTCATACAACAGATTGGGCAGGAGAAGGTTCCCCAGCGTCACCTGGGCTCCGTGTTTGATGCTTTGTCTGAGGCGAGGACTTATAGTGCTAACAGTTCCATGAGCAGCAATGTGTGAGTATGCCGCGCTAATCCGAGATGTGGAGGCACCTGGGAATATTAAGTTGTCCTTATGTTGTGATGTTGAAGGCTTCATTGTCTCCCTCTGGTGTGCTGTTCTGTGCCATCTCTGCCTATGGTAACGGATTCTGCAAGGGAACATGTTTTCGGATGAAACCACGGCTACGTCTGAAGTTTAAAGCCATAATTCCCCCTACTTTAATTTTTTGTTTATAGAATCAGAACAGGAAGGGTCACCTGGAGTTCCTTAGAGAATTACCCTTTTATGTCAGTTTCTCTGGTCCTCTTTGTGAACTTCTTTGTCAGCCATTTTAATTTCCCAGAGGCCACTAGTAAGCTGCAGTGTTGTCAGAGTATGACCTAGTGGCTTCCTACTTATGACTTGAGCAGACATCTCTAATTTGACAGGCACATAAGGTAATTATCTGGAACCAGGGGGTCTCTGGACCTACAGTAGAAACAATGGAGATCGGTTCTGTCCAGCCTCCTGGTTCAGACGAGGACCTAGAAACAGTGGAGATCGGCTCTGTCCGGCCTCATGGTTCAGACGAGGACCTAGAAACAGTGGAGATCAGCTCTGTCCGGCCTCATGGTTCAGACGAGGACCTAGAAACAGTGGAGATCGGCTCTGTCCGGCCTCCTGATTCAGACGAGGACCTAGAAACAGTGGAGATCGGCTCTGTCCGGCCTCATGGTTCAGACGAGGACCTAGAAATAGTGATATATATATATATATATCAGAAATGGAGGGATTGTTACTTAAAAGTGCCGTTCCTTTTAAAATTGATATGAACAAACGCAGTGTGATTGGGCAAGGGATTGAGGGCCATATTTACTAAGCCCTGCTACTCAGAGACACCATCCAATGCAGCTTAATATATAGGGCCCAGAGTAAACCATGTACAACTATTTATACCATACCAGCCGTTGGACGAGCTTGGACTGTCTGCCCTGGTATTTCATAAGCAGAGCTGGTAAATATTGGTGCTCACTTCTTTTTTCTGCGTATCTGCTCTAATATAAAGTGCGGGAAAAAGGCGAAGAGCGTCAACACTTCTTTATAAAAGTGACATAATTATGAAAATAGGAGATGGGTAAAAACCTTCAAAGTGACAGTAAAAAAAGTGCTATAACTTAATATGTAAATGCTTGTGCAAAAAGTCGGATCAATTAGTGTTCAGAAGAAGTAATCCTGGATTTGCAGCCGTTCGATATAAAGGATTTCCCAAGTACTTTCTTTTGGAATTAATCTTAGTGAAGTTTTTTTTTACACGTAATATGTAGGTATCGTATGGTAATAAACCTTTTTTATGAAGACTTTAAACTTGGCATAGTATAATTCTATTCCTTGGGCTGAAGGAGCGGCTCAGTGAGTAAAGACACTGACTGGCACTGAGTGTGAAGCAGGGGAACCTGGGAGAAGGAGCGGCTCAGTGAGTAAAGACACTGACTGGCACTGAGTGTGAAGCAGGAGAAAGAGCGGCTCAGTGAGTAAAGACACTGACTGGCACTGAGTGTGAAGCAGGAGAAGGAGCGGCTCAGTGAGTAACGACACTGACTGGCACTGAGTGTGAAGCAGGCGAAGGAGCGGCTCAGCGAGTAAAGACACTGACTGGCACTGGTTCAATTCCTGGTGTCGGCTCCTTGTGACCTTGGCAAGTCACTGTGTTTCAGGCACCAAAATCATAGATTGTAAGCTCCACGGAGCAGGGACCTGTGCCTGCAAAATGTCTCTGTAAAGCGCTACTTAAAACTAGCAGCGCTATACAAGAACATGCAAATATTATGAATGATTTTTATATTACACAAATGGAAAATATGCAGTATTGCACTCCCAAAACACTCTTGATTTTTATGCCTGGCAGGTGCAAGAGTTGCTGGTAACAAACTGCTCTAATGTAAGAACGAACACCACTATTAGTCCCGTCACTCTTACGATAGACACTGGTTTATTTCTGCCGTTGGGTGAATGATTTATTCCTGCGTGGGTGGGATTATTCCCGCGTGGGTGGGATTGTTCCCACGTTGCTGTGAGCTTCTGCTGTGCAAGTCACACCTGTTGCTTTTCCCCGTGCAGGTCTCTCTCTTCCATGTCTCCTCGGCAGTTCTGCCAAGCCATCACCAAAGCAGGCCAGCCCTGCCGGAACAAGGCCAGCTCGGGGCAGGAGTTCTGCCGTGTTCATGTGTCCGGGCAGGTGTCCTATACAATGTCATGAAGATCCCAGATAACTGAAAAAGGTTCTGCATGGACAGTTGGAACTGCCAGCATCTGCTCAAGAAACCTCATCATCCAGTCTTGTATTTTACTGTGTTTAAAAAAAAAAAAACGTTTTTAACTCCGGGGACCCTGTTTCTGGAATGCCTACCTCTTTGTATGAGCCGCTGTTGGTCCCTTTTGGGAAAAAACGTATGGCTGATATCCAAGCCTCACTCCCACGGGCTCAGACCTCGGTCTCCAGACCATGACATTTGCTGCTATTTGACCCCGGGAGTCATCTGTAATTTTTTATTTTTCCTCTACCGGATCACAAAAATGTGTAATATGTTGCAAACAGAAGCATTCCCAGAACTAGCTTCGTGCAATTCAGCAACAGGGGAAACTGATTCTGTGGGAGATAGAGAACATTATCCCCCAAAATCGGGGTGACAACCCTTATATTGCAGTGGGAAATCTGTGCATGTTATGTGTATATATTTATATGCCTGTATCCCTATACATATACCTATATACATATATATTTGTATAAATTGACGCATTTACACAATTAAGGCACGATGATGAAGGTATCTTGAAGACATTGCTCTGCAAGGCTCGCAGGAAGCTCCTCCAGTGTCATGAGCTACCTCAGCAACATGGTCTTCTACTGGAAAAGCACAAACCTGCCCCTTTCTTCCTCTAGTGGTTGATTTTACATGGCAGCACTGGGTGAAAAAGGGCACACTTGTGACTTTCTCAGTAAAGCAGGGAGATGCAATTCTGTACATGTGGAGCAGCCTGACTGACATAACATCAGATCCAAGATGGCTGCCTCCTGGCTTCTGAGGAAACATTGAGCCTCACTCACTGCATTTTATCTTTAGTGTAATATGGCTACTTGGGAAATTATATTCCCTCTAATATTTGCCAATTGAAAAACCTTATCAGAGGTAGTCTTTAATGCTAATCATTTTACATTTTTTTTTAAATACTGGTTGCTTTATAGACGTAGTATGACTGTTTAGCAGGACCTAGCTCCGAAAGATTAACACTGTGGGGCGTCTGATCCGGAAGCCCCACAGCATGGGCCCCCCTCTGCCCCACCCCACAGCATGGGCCCCCCTCTGCCCCACCCCACAGCATGACCCCTCCTCTGCGCCCCCGCACCACGGCATGGTAACGCTCACTACAGACCGACGCTTGTTTGGCCGCGACTTCTCGGACACAGTCTTGCTACGTTTGTATCTGCTCCTACAGGTCACACTCTGCTTTGTATTTATAAAGATAAAACATTTGTATAATGTCTTTTTTTTTAAATGTGCATTTAGTAAATCTGTGTATATACATAATAAAATCTTTTAAGTAACTCGTATTTGTAAGTTTAAAAAAAAAAATTGTTTCCTTTCAGCATAAATGTGTCTTCCTGGGTGGAAAGTTGGATGCCGTATACACGGTCATCCTTTAAAAGCCAACTTTGTATTCTTAAACATACCTGGAACTGATGACACTTAAAGTAGGCGTATTTGATTTAACGAGGAAGATACTTTTTTTTTTTTTTTTCAACCAAAATTTTTTTATTGAGTGCATGGTACAATAATCACATTCTCTTCCAACCCATTATCTTATACAAAGGTATCCATAACAACTCTTTTTGTAAGTAAATTCACAAAAGACAGACTGGGGTTACAAACAGACCTACAGACATACTACACCGGGGAGGAGGTAGGGAGGGGGGGGGGGGGGGGGGGGGGAGAGGTTGCCACAGAACGATTTCGACTCCGCTGGACGCATCATAGAGGCTATGGTTCTCGTTGAGGTCTGGGTTTCTTGGGTTTGGTAGGCTTTTGGTCCCAAAGGGCTCGCAGTAACAGCAGTCATAACGTTGGCCTCTGATCTCTTCTGTTGTGTTTTGACCTTTGCTTATCTTTTTCTTTACCTAGTTTAGTGAACCCCTAATCTTGTCAAGAATCTAAGGCCTTCTGTCCACTACACTAACGAGGAAGATACTTTGTAGGTTGTGATGCTTTTTAAATGACCAACCTGGATTGTAGAAGTGTAAACCTCTCCCCCCCCCCCCCCCCCTCTCCCCCCCCCCCGGTGTTGGCTACTAAAATTACATTGGGGGTTAAAAGTAGAGGTTAAACTCCACCCAGTGATGACACTGCAGTACTGTCGTATGTATAAAGGAGAGGAGCATAGGATTCTGGGAGAGTTCCTTCATGGCCATTAGAGACTTCAGAGCTTAGAGGTAGGGAAGATGTTCCCCAAAGCATAGTATAGATCAGGCCACCCTTCTGGGGTAGTGTCCCCCCTATAGCATGTCCCAGTAACCAGAATGCAGACATGCCTCCGTGGGCCATGCAAAAGCCACCAAGATGTCTGGGGAACACACACACACACACACACACACACACACTAACCTTGAGGAAGTTGCAGTTCCAAAGCAGGGGTGGAGGAGTAACGGTAACATTACCCAAGCCTGGACCAAAGCAGGATCCCACAATAAAAGGGACTGCAAAGATATTAAGGAAGGGGGAACCTGGTCCACCAGAGTAGCAGTTAAGTAAAAAGTCCTCCAAGGTGTGTTAAGAGTGGGCAGTCTGATGACCTGCATAAAGAGTAATGGCCATGTGGATGTAAAGTGCAACTATTGTTCAATCTACATGTACTGTGATTATTAATGGTCCATGCTTGTGAACTCAGGTCCACATTGGCTGCTTAGTTTTAATTTGAGGAGCGCTTGTGTAATCTCTTCAGATAATGGGACAAATTGAAAACTGTGGGCAGTGTTGGGAGGGGGTGGGACTGTAGGGGTACTCCCAGGATGACATTCAGGTTTGTGGTTTTGGTTGCATTTTGCTAATAAGTTGGTGGCACACCCCACAAAGTAATCATTGAATGCATTTGCAATGTCAGTGGGGTTTGTCAGAGTAATATCCCCCTTAGTGATATTACTTGGTTGTTGATGGTTAGGAGGCTGGAATATATTGTTGATAACCTTCCAGAAGTTAGCTGGGTTTGATGTATTTTGGTGGAGATTGTCAGAGTAATATTGTGCTTTTGCGTGTCTTGTTTGCCTTGTGCACATATTCCATAGGTATCTGTAGTGATTGAGATCCTTGGTAGTGCCAGTTACTTTGTAGCTTTTCCACAAGGAATCCCTGAGCTGGTAGAGTGCAATAAGGTCAGTTGTAACCCATGGAAGATGGGCCCCCCGTACCCTTATTTTGCGTAGTAGAGCATGGGTATCGCAGAGTTTTAAGAACTCGGATTGGAAATAGTTGAGTGCAGAATTGGGCGGGAATTAAGTCGATTCTGTTCAGCTGGTAAGATCATCCAGAAACTGTTGTGGGTTAAAGTTTCTAAATGTTTTACAGAGGAGAACTTTAGGTCTTGATTGGGGCGGTTTAATTTTCCTTACACAGTACACATGGTTACTGAAAATGTCAGGTAGGGTGCCAGAGGATTGGATTCTGCTGGGACTAGAGAGAATCCAGTCTAGCAAGGAATGGTTGTGAGATTTCAGGTTTCAGTATCCATATATCTGTTTTATTAAAGTAATACTCGTGCTAAACTCAAATGCGGTATTTTTATATCTTGGAAGATATGATGGTACATGGTTTTAACAGGTTATCAATTGGAAAGTACATTGAGTGAAGGACGCTTATTGCTCCACCCTGTCTGCTTTCTGGTTGGAAGGAGAAGCCATCGTGACAGTGCAGCTGGTGAGGCTGTCTGAGGAGGGGGGGGGGGGGGAGACGTCTCTGCAATAACAAGTAGGCTGAGTCGTGATAAAAAAAAGTCATGAACTGCAGGAAGTGTATTGCAGACAGTGAGCGTATGGTATAGTGAGCGGGGAAAATAGAAGGGAGGTGGAGGTGTGAAGAACGATGGAGTGGTTGGCATTGCATGGTATGGAGGAGCTTCTGGGGCAGGCAATGGGATTGGAGATGGTAGGTACAGTATGTGTTGGACCAAGGTTTGATTTATTGCCTATTATGGGCCTATTGTGGCGAACATGTGGTTAATCAGGCCTTGAAAAAGGTATTATACCTGGCTGATTAACCCCAACTATTGGGAGTGAAGGTTAAAAGTATATGCATGACACTAATGTACTGTATCTGCCCTGTCCCAGCCTTCTTACCCCCAGTTTGCAGGCTATTCCCTGCCTGCTGTAATAGAAATACATGTAAACTGTGCTATAAGGTTTTCAGGCACAAGATGGCGTGGTGAGCACTGAAGCCAGTGCTGATTGAAGAAGCGTGGCTGAGTATGGGAGGTCTGTTTGAAGTATAGGTATCCATTTTCAAGCACTTGACCCTGTAACCGCATGTCAATTGAATAGGTGGCTTGCGGTTAGATTATAAATGGTTTACCGATACAATGTATCCGTACCTTGTTAGCTCCCGTAACGTGAAATGCAGAAAGAAAGTCTATTGCTGTGGGAAGTCGGTCTATTGACACGAGAAGTAGGTGAACTTAGCTTCCTACAAGCAAGCCTTTCAATTAAGTGGGCTAACTTGTGAACGGAGATAGCTAGCACCCTGATTTTTGGTGTGCAAGTGTAAATAAATCACTCACATATAAAAAATTATAGTTGTGGTATACCCAGAACATGATGTTTTAATAGTGTGTAATACTGTGAATTTAAAGTGTACAGGCAGGAACAGTTTTCTGTAAGCCCGGGAAGAAATCCTTTGGCATGTAAATATGCTAAGGGTGAATGAGCTGAGGGTATTTTCCTTCCTGCGTTTCAAAGGAATCCCGTTAAGTGGGAGCCTCTGAGTCTAGAGAAATATCGGGATGAAAAGCCTCAGAGATCGAAAGTGTGAAAATGGCCAGTATGTTGCTGAGTGCCAGATCCCTGCACCCAGTATGAGCCATTCGCACCTTGGAGCCAAACCCCAGAATAAGGGTCACCAGTTAAGGGGTGTATTTCAGGTATGCTAAACCGCATGGGTGTCGAGTGAGCCCATGCGCTTTGCAAACCGGAAAGCCTTTTTTTTTTTTTTTTTTTTTTTGACAGTTTTGCGAACTCTGGGCAAATCAGGGATTGGTGAGTTAAATGTTCCCACAGAGGGGATTGGGCATACATGTTAAGGATAGGCTTGTGAACCCTATAACCATGGCTGCCGAGCTATCCCCGGTGTGATTCAGATGTAGTTCATGACGAAACCAAGCTTTGCAGAGGATTCCGTTCGAGTAGAGCGGTAGAGGTACCAGGACACAAGTTAATAACATCAACCAGGGATTCACCCCAAACTCTGGAATTTGTTAGCCCTGGTGACTCCCGAACTAATTCAAACGAACTTCTACGAAATTCCTTTATTTGGCAAAGTTATTAGATCAGCAACTTGCGATCTAGCCAAACGGACTTGAAATCAGAGACTGCATTTCTTGTAAAGGACATTTTATTTCATTTCCCCATCCCAGTAAGTGTTATATTAAGTGTATTCTAAGGCTGTCTCATGTTTGTCTATTAAGGAAATAAATTACAATTTATTTTGCCTCCTTGTGTTCAATCGAGAATCCCAAAAATATAAAATTGTTAAGTACTGGTCCACCGTGACACCTATGTAACAGCTAGGCTACGCTTAAAGTGACGATGACACTACAGTCGCTGGAAAAATCAAATAGAGATGACTTCCAGCGATCGCGACCAAACCGTCGCGTCGCGCTTACTACAAGCGCACGGGACGGCGGCAATGCATTTGTTTTGCTGCGCTGTCACCGGCACTATAAGCACAGCCTTACACAGGTAAAATTGGGTTAGAAGAGGTAGGATAGGTCTGCAATCTATTGTTGGAAGACTTTACCCAACCCAGTAACTGAGCAGCAAACGGCTGACACCCTTTGGCTGCCTGCCTTTTGGGTTCTGATTGAATTCAGCTGGGCTTTGAAATGCCTTTTGTCCAGTCACAAACACTGCAGGGGGTGTTAGGTAATGAAGAAAAAGTAAACAGCGAAGTGGAGCTGTGCAGTAAAGCAATATCCATGATTTAGATTTTAAAGTCCACTGACATGGGGGAAATAAAATCGCAATGGGCAGCAAACAGTGAGCACCCTCAGGCAAGTATAGGGTGTGGAAAAGAGAGTTCCTTGGATGAAATGAGATGTACTTGGGTTGGGGGTCTGAAGGAAAGGGAGTCTGATGCGGATACCTGTCTTGAAGTAGGTTTTGTTTTAATAGGCACCATCAGTAAACAATAAAAAGGTCAACAGTACTTCACATGTGAGCAAACAAACACCAAGAGTTCTTCCTGAACTACTCTCACAGCAGCAATGTATACACTTGTTAGAGCAGAGACTCTTCAATCATTCACAACTCATTCTGCACATGCCTGTTCCTGCTCTGGCTTTAACTGGTTAGCGCCTTTATCTTTCTTCCATGGCTATATAGTATGTAGGGGGTGGGTGATCCGGTTTCTATTGTAGCATTATTTTGGCTAGCCAGAGAATCGTGTAGCAAACCTCTTTGTCTCCAGGCAGGGTCAGTTAGATGAAGTTGGTGCTGTTCCAGCAAGTCTCATTGTCACAGGAGACCAGGTTTATTAACACCTTTTTATACCGGGATCATTGAGCGAAGCAAGGTAGTATAATAAATTGTAATTTAAGGAAAATACATACACACAATGTAACACAATTTACAGGGTTAACATACTTACTGGGAACAGGGCTAACGAATAAATCTATCCTTAAAACAAAATTCACAAAAATGACCTCTGTAGACCTTTTCCTTGACCGGTAGGTACTCACAAAAGTCCTGGAACTGATTCCGGCCTGCAATCCCAGCCGCTACATTCTCAAACGCGGACTTAGAAACTTTTCTGAGTTTAAAATCCTTGAAGCCGGTTCGTGTCTATTCAGTACAGAGCATGAATTTGCCACTGTTGGTTTGGCGCTTGGAATCTCCGCTCCTAATTGGTTGCAATCCCTCTTAAGGGTTTCAGGCTCTCATTCACCAACCTCTACAGCCTATCAGAGCGTGGGAATTTCCCTGCCAGCCAATCACCGATTTGCTGGGTTTGTAAAGGCAGGAGGGCACCTTTTCTTAGTCTGTAAAGGGCATGTGCCTACCTGGCACCTCTGACTCTGCATACTGTGCCCACCCGCTGCCCAGGCTCCAGAGTCTGGGTTCTGGCAAATGGTGTCCGGATAGTCCAGTGTTAGCCCAGGATGTGGGTACTCAGAACAGGAGGGGTACTGCAGTTCTTCCTAACACCTTGGCATCCCTGAGGCTTTCAAGTCAGGACTTCGCACAGACACAGACGCACCAAGCTTGGTAGACACCTGGTCTCTTGGAATCCATGACTTGGAAATCCCACAGTTCATTTGCAGGTTACCAGTACATATACCTATTAAATATAACCCTTTAATAAAATATACTGTGTCCTGTCTTATGTGTGGTACATAGAGAGAGAAAGAATAGGGGGAGCAAAAGGGTTTAGAGCCATATAACCAGCAATAACAATCTTAATACAGGTCACTGTCTCTGGAGTGTCAATATACAGATGATAAATCAATACTACACGGCCCTGTGTGAGCAAAGTTGCATAGGGGTGTCTTGATTTGGGGGTCTGGTCTGTCCACGTAGTTAGTGTGGGTTAGGATATACATAAGTGAACACAAACCATAAACACTTACACGGCCATGTGTAAGCACAGTTGTTGAAAGGTTCTGTGGTAGTACACCTAGATGCCCGTCCAAAGTAATCCCAGGGTGTGCTGTGCACGCTGCTGCTGGCAGCAGGGGGTTTAAAATACGGGTCTCCGTCACGGTTCTCCCGTCCTGGGGTTCTTTCCCTCCCCGTTTCGCAAGGTATGAGTGAGTGCAATATACAGTGTGATATCAGCAATGATCTTTAAAAACGAAGTTTATTAAACATTGAATATTGAATCACAACAAATGCCTCACATAAATAAACACTGTCACGGCGTGCTCCCGTGGCTGTGGTTACGCAGATGTTCCTGGCCGCACTCTCCTCCGCGTCGAGTGGAATAGATGGCGGATTCCTGGCGCTGCTGGTCTGCAACTGCTGTCCACCAGCTACGGAAGCCAAAGTTCAAAAGTCTTGCACCGAAAAAAAAATAGAGCTACGCGTTTCGCGTGTACACGGCTTCCCAGGCTCAAATGTCACATTTTGAGGCCTGAGGAAGCCGTTTTACACGGCGAAACGCGTCGTCAGCTCTATTTCGTGCAGACTTTTGAACTATTGGGGCTTCCGTTACTGGTGAGCAGTTGCACACAGCCGCGCCCAAGTGCAACCGCCATCTTCCGATCCGGACGCAGAGAGAGTGCGGCCAGGAACATCTGCGAACCACAGCCACCGGGAGCACGCCGTGGAGCAGTGCTTATTTATGTGATTGCATTGGTTGATTCAATATTCAAGTTTAATAACGTTACGTTTTTTTACGATCATTGCTTGATATCAACACTGTCACTTTTGCCTCACTCACTACCCTTGATGAACACGGGGAGGGAAAGAAACCCCAGGACGGGGAGAACACGTTATTAACCCCCTGTCCGCTGCAGCCGCACGGTGTCACAGCCCGCCCGTGGGAGTTACTTTTTTTTGCGACGGGCAATCTAGTGTATACCACAGATACCTTTCAACCAACTGTGCTTACACATCGGCCGTTGTACAGGTTTATGGCTACTTGCTTCACTATTATACCCTTAACCGCCACTAACTACCGTTGTGGACGACCAGACCGCCCACAATCAACGCACCCCATCATCAACTTCTTGCTCACACAGGGCCGGGGATATGAGTTTATCATCGATAATTGACATCCAGAGACAGCTGACTTATTAATATTGTTATTGCTGGTTAATATGCTCTAAACCCTTTTGCTCCCCCTATTCTTTCTCTCTCTATATCCCACAAGGGCTTTGGAAACCCCTTTCTGGGGTTGAGCACAGGGATCCTTAACAGACTCCATTGTGAGAGACCACCTCCATTTGGTTTGTTATTCAAGCATCATACTGCACCCCCCACCCTGACACAACACGTAAGGTAAGCGCCCGGCCCTTGTTTGCATTATGTGTGGTACAATATGAGTCCCTGTTCTGATGTCAGGGATGGAGCGAGTGTATATGTTACCTACATTCACTAGCCTCATACTTGGCACACATTAGGAGGGGGGAGAAGAAAAAAAAAATTTTTTTACACACATGAACCACTGTTTTATTACTTGGCTGGACCCCTATCTTAGGTGCAGGGAATCTGGGCATGTACCTGGGTACCTCTCTTTATACTAGGGACCCCTCTCTCTACTAGGGACCCAGTGTGATTGCAGGTATACATTAACCACCTTCATGCCCGGATGATGCTGCAGCAGGAGTCCTGGCGGTGAGTCGTAATAGCTCTTTCAGAGTTTGCCCGGTGCAATGGGCTTGGCTGGTTCCGAGAATCTCACTTGATTCCCAGATTCACCTCCTGGGGTATCCCAAACTCGCAGGTGGCAAAACGTTCTATGTACCAGAAATCTGTGGTGGATAGATTTAGGACTATGGCAATTAGTGTCCAAAAATCGATGACATCCTTATTGTGATATACTATCAGTGTTCGACAAACCTATACATTTGCACGCCCCGGGCGAGTGGATTTAACATCGTGGCGAGCTCCTATTGGCCTAAGCAGCACACGTGTGGTACTAGGTGGCGAGTAGATTATTGGTAATTTGTCGACCACATATAAACAAATTGTATACATATTGCAGGTGAGAAATATTTACGAAGTTATTACCACTCCCAATGCACAAATGTAAACCTGATAAATTGCTCACATGAATCCATGAAATGAGATTGAGGGCTAGAAGATACCAGTTTCCTAGGGTACCATACTGGATTAAAAGTGCAGATGTGGTTTGTGTGCACTAAAGAACCTTCTGTTATGTGTACAGTACCTATCCCAAAACTGCTGATTTATTCAAGACCAATGACTTAACCAGTACAGCACCTACATATTGTCACAAGGCGATTGCTTTATTATTAAATCAATCGTGTTGAAATGACACAAAATACAGTACATGTAGCAGCTGCTAAGTGCTTTATATCTTGATTTAGAAACCCCCCCACTCCCCCAAACAAGTCACAGTTCAATTACAGTATTTGCAGAAAGGACGGTGGCTCATCCAGTGCCGCTGATCCGGCATTCATAGAAGCAGAGGGTTTATCTCGCTTACGCCACCACACCTCAAAGCCTAAAGATCGCCGCTATCCCTCAGCAGAGTCCCAGAGATTTCACGCGTGTGTCGCCGGCTCCTCATTTCCTGGCTTTGTCATAGTTGGCATTAAACCAGATGCAGGTTTCCTGGACAGCTGGGGAAAAAAAAAAAAAAGACAAACCTATGGATTCCATCATCACTTACTCATTGGAAAGATGCACAACATACAATGTAGTGGGGTCACTGCCAAGATATTGGCACCCACACAAAGCTCATGTTTGTGGGTCACACTCTTCCACGGCTTTTGCCGTTTTGGGAAATGACCCTTTACATAAAAAGCACTGAAACTATTTCTGTTTGGACATTACACAGGACACAATGCAGGGTACTGAACAACATCTGGGGTGTCAAGAGCTTATAGTTTCTCATTATGAATATTCATAAATACATCACAATATTTTTTTTAAGTCATCAAGATTGTACTATGATATGATAAGGCCAATGGTTCAGGTTTACCCAGGGACTGATCAGACGTTTGCTGTTGCCAGACTATACAGGTTGCCATTGTCCTTAGATGGTCATGATTGGTAGGGATGGAGAAGACCTGTTCTGCTCGGCTTTAGTTCAGCATTTATTTTATCAACACACCCAAAAAATGAGGGATTTAAAAATCACACACAGTTCAATAACATGAACTTCAGCTGAGGCCGGCGTGGTCAGTTCCCCACCTATAACAATATATCCCTCTTTAGTGCTGATCACATCGTTTCCATAGGATGCCATGGCGGTTTTGGTGCACAATACCCCACCAAAAGGCGACAATGATGCCTGGTACTTGGTGGTCAGGCTGCGGTCATAGCCCTGGCCTCTTATGAACGAGATTTATTTATTTAACCCTTTGAGTGCTGACAGTGTACATCATGCTATAAAAAAATATGCTAGTTTTGTAGGTGGAGATCGTGTTCACTGCCCCTCCCCCCCCACGTCATGAGTCTGCCTTGCCACCACATGATCATCACCCACGCGATCAACTGGGCGCGATCTGGAAAAACGGCGGCACTGCAAGGGTTTATGGGAACGTGACTCTGCGTGTTTGAAAGGACTGCACCAATGCAACGCGCTGCAGTGTCCTCCGTCAGCACAGGGGATAGGAGGGCCGCCTGTAGCACATTACCTTGATTGAAAGGCGTGAACTGGAAGCCTGGCAGACGCTTCCTCAGCTTGCCGTTACTAGCCGTCTTCTTGAACTGTCCGTCAGATTTCGTGCTGTCGAACTGAAGCCGTTAAGAGAAAACAAGCTTCTTCCACAGAAGACAACACGCCAAGGCTGGAGCACCCAAAACATCGTAACCCCTTCAATGATGCCAGATCTGCTGGAGGTGTTAACCCCAAAAAGGCAGCAGTGACTCTGTTATTGTGTCAGAGTTTAATACATTCTAAACATTGGGGCAAAGACATTGGGACCTAATGTTAGAAAGCTGTAGGCTATATAAAAATAAAACAGGAAAAGAGAGAGAGAGAGAAAACTGGTAAAGTAATTTAATTGCCCTTTTAAAAGAAGGTGCCGCTGATTTCAGTCAAAATAAGTAGGTGTACCCCAGGTGTGTAAGATAAAAAAAATAAAAGTAGTATTGTTATTCCATGACCATCTAGTACGAGATTTGTGACACCTAACAACAATGAAGGATTCGGGTGTTAAAAATGTATCGCTTCTCTTTTAAGCATACACTGTATAGACTTCTCTCAGGAAGAATATGACTGCTATAATGCCCCACTGTAAACTTGGGTGCGGTTGCTACACAATACAATTCAGCACCACACTAACAATATAGAAGACTAAGTGCGATATCACAGCCCAATAACACCGCTGCATGCACAACCACTGCATGCACACTATTGCATGCACAACCACTGCATGCACAACCACTGCATGCACACCATCGCATGCACACCATCGCATGCACACCATCGCATGCACACCATCGCATGCACACCATCGCAAACCAACTGCTGTCACCAAGAGCATGGAGTCCAGTTCTAGCTTTCCATTAAGCATAGACATGCAGAGCCAGGCGGCATTGGAAGAGAGTTAGAAAACAAGGCATGGAATAAAATCCCAAGGTGGCGTGGAGTCTGGTCTGCAATTCTACATGGGCACCATCATGCAACCTATTCTTTATGCCAACAGAGAATAAAACTTTCGTGGCATATTAAGGACAGCGGGCTCGCCTGCTCTTCCCATTTCTCCGGATCTGAAACCACAGGCCTCCTTTGTTCATAGGGTTTTTTTTTACTTTCCCTAAAGTGCAGCTATTCCAAGAACTGTTTCCTTCTATTACTAGATTCACTCCATTATCCTCAACTAGGAGGCAGCAAGCAACGGACAACATAAGGCAGGGGTGTGCCAACTGAGGGGGGCGCAAGATTTGCTAGGGGGGCGCGGCTGTTAGAGGACCCGCATCCTTCCCCAAGGCATTTAAATTAAATGCCGGGGGATGCGTGAGGCCTTTGTAACTCCCTTACCTGCTGCCAGCTGGGTCATCTGCGCCGTGTCGTCAAGTGACGTCACATGGCCCGCGACGTCATTTGACATCGGGTTCTAACCGAGGGGGGTGGGGGCGCGAACACTGGGGCTCCCAGGCAGGTGGGCGCACGCCAAAAACGTTGCGAATCCCTGACATAAGGCAAAGAGGGTCCCTGCCCCGAAGAGCTAACAATCCAAGTGGTACATTGGAAGACTTAGACACAGGATTTGCATTTATTAAAATTGCAGTCACAGATCAAATGCACGCAGAGCCAGCGGTGGAGGCGCAGAATAGTTTGAGACGCTTTTTTTTTTAAGAGGTGGATTTTGAGCAGGGCTTTGAATGCAGAAAGTGAAGGTGGGATGTAGGCAGAGATTAGGGAGAGAGGTTTAAGACGGGAGAGGGCTGTGGAGGTAAAAAAGGTGCAAAGATGAGACCACCCATGCATTGAGCAGAAGAGACAACTGGGGGTGTAACGAGAGATCACGGAGGTGCAGAGCCTTCAAAGAAAGGAGAATTACTGTCGTCGATACGGAAATTAATCTGAACAGAAGGTCGGAAGCAGAGATGCGCATAGACGAGCAAGAGATGGTTCGGACAGCAGCAGATAGGTTACAGCAATCAACACGGGAGAGAACAAGGGCAGACAGCAGCTGTAACACGTAGTAGGGGAGCCACATGGGCTACAGCATGACTGGAAACACTGAAGGACCTCGATATGCACAGTGCGTCCAGGAAAAGTTATAATCAAAACGTTTAAATAAAAAAAGGGTTTCCACAAAGTACCGGAGTGAAGTACACAGGTCGTGTTCTGGAGAAAGGGGGTGGGAGGCTCAGGGGAAATGTGAGGAAGTACTTCATGGAAGGGGTAGTGGATTCGTGGAATAGCTTCCCAGCAGAGGTGGTAGAGGCCAATACAGTAAGGGAATTAAAAAATGTTTGGCATAAACGTCTAAATATATAAACAAGACATGGATCACACCGGGGCTAAGCTTTCACAGCAGAGAGGGAAAGGAGCAGACGAGGTGGACAACACGGTCTCATCTGCCATCAATTCCTATAATTTACAAATACTTTAATATTTTTTGCCAAATGCCATGTACAGAACTGCATACGTCACTAAATACCTAAAAGCAACAATTTCCCCCCCCCCCCCCCAATACCCTATTGGTTTGGTTTACTCGATTGACACAGAGCGGGTCCCACGAGAATCGTGCTGGGAACTTACATTGTTTTGTTCTTCCCACTTACTATAAGAATATATGGCTGCCGTGGTCACCAACAGCTAGGTACCCATCGGAAATATTTTTGTTAAACAAGTTTCCAGGCAGCACCGCCGTTGAGCTCCGTGAGATTCTCCGGATCGATAATGGCAAAGAGGATATAGACAGACCTAAATTAGAGAGCTGCTTTGAGAAAACCCTCCCTTATTCCTGTGTTCCCATTATTCTAGATTCGAATAACAGAATGATAGAACCTGTAAGAAACTCTAGTTAATCCCTTAAAATATTTGTCACAACCCAACGCAAGTCTACTTCTCCCCGGAGCCAATTGAACCCTTTGAGCTCGGCATTAAAATCAAGAGGATACAATGACTTCTCCTTTGAAGTCCATAGCTGTTACGATGCTCTCAGCCGCTTCCTTAATGGAGACTTCATCTTCCTCTCCGACTGAAAGAGGACAGAGATCATGGGATGATCAGAAAGAGACCGGGACTCACATTTCATTACCAAGATTTTCAGCTCTGCACCCAAGTCCATGAACATGGACTCCCCATCGACACGCTTGGATAACCAGAGGTTTTAAAATTGTCAGCGATACTAAAAAGTTGCAGTCTTGGCAACATGCGGACTATAAACGTGAAAGCACTCAGCCCACGCGAAATTTACGGCTTCTATAATGCACAGTATAAGCCAACAGGTCTAGCCACACAACCAACAAGGTGTTCATTTTGTTATCAAATGCCTATGAGGTAATTAGGAAAAATTCACGTTAAAGGAAAAATTGCATATTGGAGAGAGATTTAATTTAGGGGATTGGGATATTTCAAACCATTAATGGGTCATGAATTTTATTTGCAAATGTCCAATTTTCATTAAAAAAAAAAAAATTAAATCCTGATGCAGTTCACTTTTGGGTAAAGGCAGTGTGTTGAACATCTCTAGACCCTGCCCCATGAGACTCTGCCGACCAGAGAGACCTCTCACCAGAAAGGATGATGGGGTCCACCTCTTCGTATTCCCTCAGGACCCAGATAAAGAGCCTTGCCAGATCCTAGGAGAGAAGGAAACAAACCGTTGCAGGATGGAAGGTAACAGGAAACACGGAGGATTGAGACTGTATTCCCAAGCCAACAGCAATGCAGCAGTGACCGGACCAAGTGACCGTACGTACGCTGCCCACTTATAGTGCCTAATTGGAGTTTGTTTTGAGCTTCTTTCATTACCCAAAGAGTATTATCTTCAGATTCATTTATATTTGGCATGATGAGACAATTCTACTCAAACAATGTTGAAATGCACAAAGGGATCATGGCTGCCTACACTTTGCAGGCGTTCCATTCTACTGCGAGTTCCGCCCACTCTCATCCAACGCGTTTCAAGAGATTATACCTCTGATGGAGAGTTAACCTCTTGAAACGCGTTGGGCGAGAGCGGGAATGCAGTGCTGCTGCAGAAACGTGTGACGCATTCAGCACGCTGGTGATCATCGCGCCAGCGAGTAGCTGCGAATCTTGTAGCAGAATTGGATGCGGCACGGAGTAGACAGCTCTACATTGGGAGTAGATATGTTTTTTTCCTGCCCCATACAAAATAATCTGAAGGTCTACTCCCTACACAGAAGCAGCAACAACCGTCCAAGGACACAGCACACAAGGTGGTCTTGAAGCTAGGGGGAAAAAAAAAGGGACTGATATGGGCTAAATGATTGGGAGCTTTTAGACCAGTATTATTTTGGGGCACTCAATGCTCGCATACTCCATATACTCACATCTCACTTACCTTCCCCTTTACCACACACATACAGGACCATTCTCTCCCACACAAAAAGCCCTCTCCTCAGCGCACACACACCTCCCCAAACCCACCCCCCCTCCAACCTGCTCACCAGCTCCCCCAAAACCCACCACACACAAAATAATAACCCCGGCTGCGAGGGCGACTTACCAGAGAATATATGAACTGTCTGCGGGGTTTCCCTGTGCCCCAGATGGAGAGAGCGGTGGAGTTTTCTGAAAACAAACAAATAAAAGCACTTCAGGGAAGGCTGACGAAGTGTAACCCTTGCTGGGATTACACGTCCACGGCACCCGAATATATAAACTCGCGTGTGGAGAGAGCACGACCCCCCACCCATGGCATCAGGAGTGTCCCTCATCTAGTGCAATTGTCTCTGTGGCTGTCTGATAACGGCGGTCGCCATCTCCGGTAGATGTTCGCAAGAGCGGTATGGCGGCCATGAGGCTCTGTGACATCCAATCAGCACTGGACAGATTTATTAAAGCAATGCAAAGCCAAAAAGCAAATGTATGGCTCATGGAAATGTAAAGGCTCACACAGAAATGTACACTAGCGCCTCAAAGTCCCCAACCCGGACGGACACGGACACACTTTTCTATCATCACTTCACCCTTGAGGCGTTCATGTCCCATTGTAGTTTTTGTTTTTACTAAATGGCTCTCCGGCTTGTCCGCTGCCGATGGGGTGGGACTTGTGGAATTCAGATTTCATCTACGTGTGTCTCATGCACGACAAGATTAAACTGTAAGCGCATCGTGACAGACGCCATCTTGGCCGGCTCATAACCCAGTCCCACCGTAGTACTGTGTATTTATGTAATTGTGCGGTCTGGACCACTCCCGGGAAACGGACCTCAAATATACCCTGCAGTAACCAGAGAAGCACTAATGCATCGGAGAGGGGCTTCTGCTACTGGTGTAAACGCATTGTGCCTGAACAATTCTATGTGAACATTAATAGGACTATATAAACGACATTAAAAAAAACAAAAAAAACACAGCAATACAGGTTTCATTTAATAAAATGTAAAACAAAATTACGGGACAGAAGCAGCTGAACCCCGTTAATTTCAGCTCCGGGGACCCCCTGCTTCCTGAGATACTTACCTCTGTAGGAGGTGGTGTCGGTATCTCTGTGGAGTTTAAATGTCCAGGTCACGTGGGCCAATAGGAAGCCGCGCCAGATGATGTCACCGCTTCCTATTGGCCCACGTGATGTGGGCCATTTAAATGCCGCTATTACGTTAGGCACAAAGGTTTCCTGGCTGCCCCCTAAGGAGGAAGGATCTCTAAGCAGGGGGCTCAAATAAACACAGTGCAGCTCCGAAGACCCCCAGCTTAAAACAAATGAAACCTGTATTGGTGATTTAAGTCTCCACATCCGGAGCCTTCTCTCTTGTAACTTCTTCCTTCATGTTGCTGCAAAGTGGCCACAGACCTGGTGGTTCGCACCCCCATAAATGTTACTTTTATGCCTTAGAACATCCTCTCGCGTGTGTCCCCCCCATACGGGGGAGAGTGCCTAACTGTAGTAAACACTCACTTTTAGCCAGGTAGACCTTGTGGATGAGCCCCGGCAGGACGTGCCCATCCTCAATGTTGAAGTTGTCATGTGGACCAAAGACGTTGGTGGGTATGACGGACGTGAACCTGCAGCCGTGCTGCTCATAGTAACCCCTGGGGAGGAAGAGAAGAGGAGAGAGAGAGAGAGAGAGAGAGGATTAGAGACGAGGGAGGGAGGGGGGAGATGCACTCCCATGGCAGCGACATGTTAAATCTTGGTGATGTTTTTGGTCCCCCTACAAATCAGACACCTACTTCCTCCCCACACACAGGACAGCGACTTTATTTCAGAAATTCCACTTTCTTTTAAAAGAAAACAAAAACACAAAATAACACCCTCTTCCCCCCCCCCCCACCCTTTTAATACCATAAATATTGCTTGAATCTTTCTAAAACACAGTCACAGTAACGGGGTCTCAGTGCTTAATAAATGCGAAGTCCTTATAAAAATCAGCCCCTCACTGTACCAATCTTAATCATTAAACCCCTCTGACTTCTGCGCGCAGGTAATTGTAAAGAACGGTTTGTAAACAGGGGCGTCGGAGAAGTCTGATCCTGCCACAGGGCGCTTTGGGAAACTTAGTGCGATCTTGTTTAAGAAACGCACAAATCCGCAAAGTGTCAGTGTGAAGACTATTTGTTCAGTTGCGTTGTTGCGAATAATTGGTAAAATTTGCCAGTATAAACGTCACCTACCGTTCGCACTATAGATCTGCTGAACGTGATGCAAAGTTTCTCACACTGCGGGATTCACTCAAGCTCTTAAAGGAGATACCACAGGGAGATCCGACATTAACAGCCATTGACTTGAATACCAGTTAATGCTGATCGAGCTCCGACATCCCTTACTGGAGCTTAGCTCCGACATCCCTTACTGGAGCTTAGCAAGCAAGATGTTCGCAGCTCACAAATTCCCAGTGAAGAGTCTTATCGTCTTCCTTTATATATGTGTCGCTGTGTAACCAACAAGAGTTTGAACAGGCAGAACCCCCTCCCCATTTATCTTTATTGGGAGGGGGAAGAGTAGAGAAAATGCCGATTTAGCAAGTTCCCCCCCCCCCCCCCCCCCCCCATTTAGAATGAAAAGGAAAATGTTCTTAAAGGAACAGTTAGATCCCCATGTTCTTTAGAGATCATTTTTGGTGAATACTCACATGAATAAGAAGAACACATTGGAAACCCGGCAAACAAACTATTCTTAAAAAACATACCGGGTATCTTTAACAAAGGGAAACTGGGGGCAGAGGAGCATTTAGCTATTTGCTCTCTTTGTCAGTCACTACGGTGTTAAAAACAAACAAACAAAAAAAAAAAACACACAGCCCCCGTAATACGCTTCCGGGAAAATAAAACGTACGCGGATATAGATCTACAATCTATAGCAAAGGACATGGGAAACCGAATGATTGGGGCGTACTGGAATCTCTCCCGTCGCTGTCCCATGGGCCAACAGCATGACATCCGGCAGCGAGAGGAATTACACCGGCGAAACGGATGTTGGGACACTGAAAAACAGCGCGTCAAGATTCCTCTCTAATCCCTTTGGATTGTGCAGTTCGTTGAGCAGCACAAAGTCTCCGTACACCACACACACACACACACACACACACACACACACACCAGTAAGGACAGAATCTCTCTCATTAAAAATTAATTGATTCAACCCCAGATTGATTTTTTCCCCCCCTTTTCCTGGAAACAACACTTTATTTTAGCAATGTGCTGCAGCACCCAGTGACTTACACCTTCTCTGCAAGTCTCCCAGCATACTACTTCCATTCAATGCTTCAATTGCTTATATGTTTTATGAACCAATTGTGTTATAAATGCTCTTTATTCTAATTCTGGTTTTGTAATGGGGCTGCATACACAGGAGAGAGAGACAGGCGCGAGAGAGAGCGAGACAGGCGCGAGAGAGAGCGAGACAGGCGCGAGAGAGAGCGAGACAGGCGCGAGAGAGAGCGAGACAGGCGCGAGAGAGAGCGAGACAGGCGCGAGAGAGAGCGAGACCACTCCCTCTGCCCACTCCCTCTGCCCACTCCCTCTGCCCACTCCCCCTACCCACTCCCCCTGCCCACTCCCCCTGCCTCCTCTTACCAGGAAATCCAGGTTGTATTTCATGTTCCGAAACAGGCCCCCCACCATAGCCGCCAGATGAATGACATGGGTGGGTTTGTGTTTGTCAAACAGGGCCTTGGTATCAGCCACGCTCCTGTGGGAGAGGAACATGCACAAGTCAATGTGCGAAGCTCCGGCGCAGAAGGGAATAAACCCTTTCACGGAGTTACCCGGCTCTGCCATTGTATTAAAGAGTACTGAGTATCAACGCATTTCTACTATTAACAAATCTACCCTTCTGTGCCTTTTTACAGTAAAACTATTTTATAAAATGATACAACATTTATTAAAGCAAATTCAGAAACAAATGCATAACATGTATACATGAATGCAGATTATTTTACAGAATAAATTGATCGGCTGTAGTTAATTGTGCACAATAAGATAACTAAAGCAGCAATCCCCCCTCCCCAGGATTGGAAACGAGGACCTCTGGGAGCAGAACAGCACTATTTCCAGCTCGGGGAACCCACGAGGTTCTCAGATACTCCCTGGTGACATTACCGGCATTTAGTTTATTTAAAAGGCTATTTAAATGGCTGCCCAACGGGAAGCCACAAACGATGATGTTGCTGCAGCCATTTTGTTTCCCCTGAAGGGAGATTTAAACCCAGTAACTTGACATGTAAATATATCTTTGGAATCCAGGGGGGTCCCCAGAACTGTAACCAGTGCAGTTCTGCTCAAGAGCCGCCCCAATCCCGGTCAGCAAACAAAATGGGGGAGGGAGTGAATAGAACAGCAGCACTCAAGGTGAAGTACGGATATGTATAAAAGCTGCTCGTTCACACTATATTACACAGGCGGCGTGGTGCAGTGGATAAGGTGTTGGTCTTGAATACAGAAGCCTGTGTGTTTTATGCCAGCTTCAGCCATTTGTACTCCCTCTGTCTGACCTTTCACAAGACCACATTATACACAGATTTGAGCTTGTTTGTGCAAGACGCACTATCACACCCATCTTTACATATCCCCACAATGCATGAGCCCCGACACCAGAGTTGCCATGACAGAAACGGATGTGGATTGCAGACTCACGTCAGGTCGGCATCTTTGGACGCCACGAAGATCCACTCCTCGTCCGGCTGCCCCTCCCCTTCTGCCACCACCTTCTCGATGGCTTTTCCCACCAGGCCAGAGCCGCCCGTCACCAGGATGCGTTTCGGTTTCCCTTCCGCTGCGGCAGACATGGCTACGGAACCTGTATACAGAAGGAACGCGTATACCGTCATCACCAGAGCATCTGTAGGACCAAGTGCACTTAATCAGGCGATCCCTGCTAGGACCACAGTGCCCCAGTGTCAGGGACATGGCTTTACGGGCCACATCTGGGGGGGTTGATGCCTGTATTATCCATACCGGAAATCTAGGGGGTCATTTTCTAACATTAGTTTGTCCGCACGCCGAGCTGAGACTTGGAGGGGTGTAAATGTCCTCTGGTCCCTTTTGTTTGATGGCCAGTGTGTGTTCCACAAGAGTTTGCACAGACACAGCCCCTCTCGCTCACCCTCTTTCCTCCTATCTTTATAGGTACCCTGATGAGGACAGGGCGTATGAAGGGTAGAGGAAACACTTGATCCAGGAACAAAACCCAGTGCACCATTTGCAAATTCTGTTTTAATACCGGAAGAAAATGTCTGCGTGGCTCCAGCAAATTCTCCCTTAACCAATTCTCCTTGTATCTCCTTTACTTTGTGGGCTGACAAGGTAATCAGATTTATGCATGCTGCCTACTACGCAGATAACCAGTTAGGAAAAGGGGCAGGGCCTGGCAGAGATAAAGGTCACAAACCCAGACCTAAAAAACATCAGCTTCCAATGTGCCTAAATGTTTCAACGGTAAACTTTCAAAGTGTATTTAATGCAGCAGTCCCAGCTGCGGATTTCCCCACTTTAATATTTGCATCAATACAATGAGAAGTAATTAGCTAATCGATCGGCGAAGATGCGACTCGGGGCTTCACTAAATGGCCGTCAGTACAGCAGAAGAGAACCAAAGATGCAAAGGTTCTGTGGGGAGAACATGTGACCAGGCAGTCACTAGATACAACTGGTGCACTGCTAGAGAGAGGGCAGGGCTCAAAAAGGGGTGTGCCAGGGCCTGTTGCGGAAGGGGATGTGACTTTGTAAATGGTTGCTATAGAAACAAAAAAATGCTCGTTACATTATAATACATTAAAAATGTCAGACTGGTTGTGACGGTGACGGGGTAACCAGGCTCACTAATAAAAGGTTAAGCCTGTTTTTTTTTTTTTTTTACCTTTCCAGGAGTGCCAGCGAGCAGAGATTGCTGGGCTCTGAGTGTCAAGGGAGGGGGAGGTCTGAATGACATTTGGGCAGGATTACTAGGCTCAAGTACCCACGTCCTGAGATGAATGGAGGTCCTCGGGACTACCATTTGCCCCACCAGACTGTGAGGAGCCTAACCCAGCGAGTGGCCGCTGATAGAAAGTCCCGTTTGCCCGGCTTCAGAAGACTGGTGAGAAAGTTCCCACGCTGGGATTGGCTGTAGTATTTTGTGAATGAGTTCCAAAATACTATAAGAATCCCTCAGCCAATCCGGTCATCAGATTCCAAGCGCCAGAACAGCAGCGGCAAAATTGGAAAACGACCAAAAGATGCTCTTGGGGAAATAGCAAGAGACCGGCTCCAGAAAATATTTCCTCTTGGTTTTTCCAAGTCTGGCTTTTTGGTACCAAGTTCTCAAAACCGAACGTAGCGGTCGCGGCTGGGGTTTCCAGCCGATTTTAGTTGCAGGACGTTTCGAGCCAAGTCCCGGTCAAGGTAAAACTCAGTTTAAAAAGCGCCCAGTGGCTAGGAAAGGATAGTGTTGTAGCCCAGACCCCAAGTCAGTGTGTATTTCTTATGTAGTTTGTGTGCCTATTTTAAGTGAATAAACTACAATTTATTTCATCATCTTGTTTTGCTCAATGTATCATTCTGGTGAAAAGGTGTAAATGCCTGGTCTCCCGTGACACTGGTTTAAAAAAAGAAATAGAAAAAGCTACGAGTATTTTATCATAGTACAGAACAGATTAAAAACAAAAACACACCATGTAGGATATTGCTTGGTTTGCAGCTGTAACATCTCCTGCACGTCTGATATTGCCTGTGCAAACGTTAGCATTTAATTGTGTGACACATCCGCCCGTCTAATGTCTCCTAATCCCACCTAGTTCACAGAGAAACAGGTTACAAACACACACAGCCCACGCAGGCTGAAGGACATGGAGTGAGAGGCACCTATCCCACAGCTCCAGGCAACTCAGCGTATGCTTCCAACCAGGCTGTCTCCTCCAACCGCTTCATGTATAATACCTTCCCTCTACCTCCCCAACCAAGTGCCCCTCACACAATCCACAGCCCCCTGACCTCAAGCAGTGATCCCCTGACCTTTGGGAACACTGGGGGAAAAAAAAATGTAAATTATGGCTGATGTATAAATTCTCCCAAATTCAGAGGTGCGTAACAAATGCAATTTGTAATTCATTCCTAGGGAAACAAAATAAGCCAAATCTTTGCTTTTAATACGGTTAGATTAGCGAACTGGAATGTTACATGGTTTACAGCAGGTTGGTTTTTTTTTTTGATTGCATCTTTAACAGCCTCCCTCCTCATGCAAATAGTCTAGGTTACCAGCAGAGAGTTATAAAGCATGACACAGATCTCATTCGTATTAACAGGAGTTAGCTCGTTAAGCAGCTAAGGGAGGAGCAATAATTGCTTAGGTAATGATGTAATTACGTGCGTCAAAGTGGTCTACAAGTAATGCATGTTTGTGCCAATTAAAAGGGCAGTCCATCGCGAGATATGAGAGAGAGTCGAGGACTGGGCTGCCGCATGTAACAGGCCAAGAGAAGCGGACCGACAACTCAAAACAGAGCTGGTTTTAACCCCCTCTGGGTGTTCAATGACGTAGCTACTACATCAAGTAGTCTGGCCCGCCAGGGTGGTAGTAGCTACGTGAAACAGATTGCTGATATTTGTAGGGGAGATGGCGTTACAGCGTGTGAAAGGGGGGTGTGGGGTGTGGGGGGGGGAGGGGCGTGGGGGAATTCCCTTCCGTCATCAGCGACGGTGCGGTAAAGTAATCGCAAGAGCGGTCATGGCGCCGAGGTCACTCAAAAGGGTTAAAACATCTATTTTGACCCACTAAGTGCCCCTTTAAATCTATGTCCGTGGTGGAATTAACCTATAAAAACCCACGCACCGTAATTTGAGAGAGTTTGCTATAGAAATCTCTCTCTTTCTCTCTCTCTCTCTCTCTTTCTGTAGCCTAAAGGGGAAAAAAAAGTTTCCCCGTTGAATACATTTGTTCGTACGGATATATACTATTAGAAGTTTGCGCGCTTTTAAATCTTTGCCATACATTTATGGATTAGGTTTATCCACATCAGAGCAGCATTTTTCTATAGTACAAGCTTTCCCCTTCCCTTGATCACTACATGTTTATGGTTTATTTATTTTAATAGAACACACCCTTTATTAATCACTATTCTGCCTTTAACCTTCAGAGCGTCCTCGTGACGTACCTAGAACACCCTATGACGTTCCAGGCATGTCATGGCACAAACGCACTTTTCTAGGAGATGAACAGGCCAATTCCCTTGCGTGCGAGTCAGCTGTGGGTGGTTATGGGACGGCTGCTGAAGCGATCACATGACCATAAATAACAGACCTATAAAAAGGTGGCGGAAATGCCACCACCCAGCAGCGGATTGCCGTGTAACCGTCAAAGCCAATTTCGACATACTTTCCTCTTTGGTGCAGTCACCTTTCCTTTAACTTGGCTGTTTGCAAAGCACTCAACACAAAGATGTTGCAAGACTAGGTGTCCCCATGCTCCGGTGGTCCCGGCACTGGAAGAGTAACCCTGCGGGGGTCCCATTTGTAATCATGGACCATCCCACCCCCCCACATTGCCGCAGACACTGTCCCCAGCGTCGCGAACAAAGATGCAAACGTTTATGGTGCCGGGGACAGCGGCCTGTACAGAAGTTCCCCAGAGTAAATCAATAACAGAATCCGGATAAATGATGCAAGTACAGGGGGTGGGGAATTAGCACATTACAGAGGGACGAGGGGGTATAATGAACAGCGGACTGTACTCCACCATATCCCATAGTGTCCGGATTCTAATTATCAGCCGCTAATAAAGGGAGAGAGGAGGTTACGGAGCCTGCAGCCGGAGAAACAGATACTTATTGGGGTACAATACTTCTATACTTAAAGCAGAAAGGTACAGAGGATTAAAAAAAAAAAAAAAAAAAAATATCTTGAAATAGAAAGTGGAACGGTCAATGAAAAGTAGCGTTAATCTTAATCTTGTATTGCAGCGGTGCTTTTGGGGAGGGGGGCTTCTTCTGTAGATAGCTGGTGCTGCGCAGTATTACTAATACCGCAAATAATGGCGATATTGATCCTAGGAATACTTGCTACTGTCTCCCACGTTAGTCTCTCTGGCAATGAATGAGATTGGAGTCCGGCTCAGTGTGTGACACTGGCTTCCAGCGATGTTTACATGGCAGTGTGACTCTATATCTCACCCCAACTATGGCCCAAACTCAATATAATGAGCTGGAGAAGATCGCCGTCATTCATTTGGATGGAACGGAGTCTTGCTTGGCTTTACAGCAAAAATCCCTTTATATTAGTGAGCAACACTCACTCCAGACTTAGGCTGTGTCCACACTGCCGCTGAGCGCACTTACTTCAGTGAATGTGAATCTGCACGGGCACGTACGCTCTCCCAAGCTTGGGGTGACACAGAAAATTGATGGTGATGCACACTCGGCAGCAATTGCACACAGCCACACAACACACAAATAGCCCCGATCCACACACCCCGGTCGCAAAATTTTGAAGGACACCATGCGCTCATGCTTGGAGAGTTGGTGATGTCACCACGCTCAACGGCAGTGTGGCCGCAGTCTGTCAATGAGTGACGCTCCCTCCAAAATGAGTCATATCGACTGTTCGTGAGGGACACTCCATCCAAATGAGTTAAGTCACAGAGTATTCCAAAATAGGCGTCAGCATTCTTGTATTTTGTATGGTTGCTACACTGTGACTTCTGTACCCATCTGCACTTATTCCCTTACCATCTGTCTCTGCAAGTCTCCCAACATAGGCCGAGTCCCCGCTGGCACTGAGTGCGCTCATGCTTGGAGAGCGCTCCAAGCATGAGCGTCGGGTGTCCTTTCATTTACGCAAGCGCGCGCGGAGGGGGGGGGGTTGCGCTGCAGGGGAAGCTGAGCGCTAGAACATAAGATTTTTTTTGTTTACCTAAGAACAGAGCGTGGGCGAGTGTGCCCGCGCACCACGTGAGCGGGGACTTACATATATCTATATATGCAAGTAACCGCTGCAAGTGCCGCCCGCTCAGCGGGGACTCCTTAGATTGTAAATTCTCAGGGGCAGGGATTTCCTTACCTAATGTCTGACATTGTTGCACTTCTTGTATTATAATTCCCTGTTCTCTATTGTCACTCTTGTAAAAGCACAGAGTACATTGTGGGCACAATATAAAAAGGATATACACACACATTATTTAAATATACCACTTTTTTTGCATACCAAACTGTGAGTGCAGACTCACTTGTGACAGAGTTTTTGCCTTTACGGTATTTCTTCCGGTGAGTGGCACTCCTCCCAAATCAGTGAGGCTCACTCAAAGAGTAAGGGTCTGCCTGCCAACAAGTGGCACTCACAATAGGAGCAGCACTTCCTTCTCAGCAAGTTTCCCCTTTCCCAAGTGAATCAGACTGGCTTCTACCAAATGGGACCCCAATAATCCCTTGGAGCCCCCTCCATGCTGTTAATATATGACCCCAAACAGCACCCGTACCTTTAAATCCCCCTCTGTCTCACCCTGCAGCTGCTTCTCCACTTCCTAGTAGCAACGTGGTCAGCGACGTCACCTGGAGGGCGCGGGGCAGGCCGGGAATTGTAGTCCTGTCAGCAGCCCACGTGGAGACACACCCACAGCCTATTCTACTATTAACCCCTCCACTGCTGCCAGACCAAGCTACTCATTTAAAAAAAAAATTTGGTTAAAAGAAGTGATTTAACCCTTCAGTTGCAATGACAGTGAAAGGGAATATTGCAAAATGCAAAGTTACATTTCACATTTGTTTTAATTAGCCCCGCACATACCAATCATTTGAAGGCATTTATTTTTCTTCTTGTAAGCTGCTTCTTGATTATGTTTGATTTCCTTTATTTCACCCCTTTCCCATAGCTAGATTGTGCCTTGGGCCCTGCCCCACCCCTTGCCCTCTCACCCCCACCCCCTTCCTTCTCACCCCCTGCCCGATCGCCTGAGAGGGTGGGCATGCAGCTGGAAGAAACTATGCATTCAAATACAGCATGAAAATAGGTTACACCTCGGTAGCCCTGGTCAATGTGAGACACAAGAGCTTTCACAAGGTGTGGGCAACTCCACGCCTCCAGGGCCACCAATAGGTCAGGTTTGCAGGATATCCCTGCTTCAGCACAAGTGGCTCAATCAGTGGCTTGGTCAAAGACTGAGCCACTGATTGATTTAGTCACCTGTGCTGAAGCCAAAACTGATTGAGCCAGGTGTGCTGAAGCAGAGACTGATTGAGCCAGGTGTGCTGAAGCAGAGACTGATTGCGCAAGCTGTGCGGAAGCAGAGACTGATTGAGCCAGCTGTGCTGAAGCAGAGACTGATTGAGCAAGCTGTGCGGAAGCTGGCATAGCCTGAAAACGTAACCGGTTGGTGACACTTATTTATTTATTTTATTTATAAAATATTTTACCAGGAAGGAATACATTGAGAGTTACCTCTCGTTTTCACGTATGTCCTGGGCACAGAGTTAAGACAAATAATACATGGTTACAAATACAGTTACATAATGAGCAGGGTATACATTATATACAAGACATTGCGTGCACAGTTAAAGAAAATTTGTATTATGGGCGTATGTAACAGTTACAGACCAGATTAAAATGTGTGACAGCCTTAGATTTGAAAGAACTTAGACTGGTGGTGGATGTGAGAGTCTCTGGTAGATTGTTCCAGTTTTGTGTGCACGGAAGGAGAAGGAGAAGCGGCCGGATACTTTGTTCAACCTTGGGGCCATCAGCAGTCTTTTGGAGTCTGATCTCAGGTGATAGGTGCTGCATGTGGTAGGGGTGAGGAGCTTGTTCAGGTAGCTGGGTAGCTTGCCCACCCCTGGCTTACACCCACGTACGCACCAAGAAGGCGCTGTAACGGGTGCAATTTAATATATCTGTAGCCATGCTAGTTTTGGACTACTATTTTGCCCTCATCTCCTGGCAGTAATACCTAGTAAGGGTAGGTTTGCCACGAGTAGTCATGGGTTTTCCACACTCATGCTGTGCAGGGAGTCAGTGAAGGTAGTGTCATCAGGCTTTGTGTCCAATTAGAAGACACAGGGGTGGTGCTTACTGGAGCAATTTACTGCAATGCACTTCCTGATTTAGTCAGTCTGTCCCTTCCGTGAGATGGGCAAGGTTACCCATACTCAGCTGTCTGGGATCTGGCAGGCTTGAGGCCTCCCTCCGGGGAGCGAGGGGTTAACCATACCTCCTATCTCACCAGGAGATAGGGGAAGAGCTAGGATCACTCTCTGTGCCCTTGGCTCGGAGTGGATCCAGGGGAACATCCTAAAGGAGAATATCTTGCTGTGCTGTGTGTTGCTGTGTGAAGGAATATGTGCTGACTAAAGGAAGGCTAAATAAAGATCCCCATCTGTTGTGCATATGCAGAGGTGTGCGGCGGCCATGTTAGGGTTGGCGCGGGAGTTCACGCATGCGCAGAGGTTCGCGTGATGCGGCAGCCATTACACACTTGCACAGGTCCAGAAACCTGTCCAGGTCTGGCGCCAAACCAGAGCCCCGCCCCAACGAGGTGAGTGGCTCAACGCAAAGCCAGGATCACTCCCGTGATTACAGAAAGACCTTAATCTCTCTGGTGGTATGGAATTTGATTCCTATCAGCGACCAAGAGGGGTTCAGGTAGTGAAAGTGGAAGGAAAATGGTACGTCAAATGTCTATGCCCCAAGTATGATTTTCCAGATGGCGAACTGAGTTTGGGAGACAAGTGTGCCTGCTGCGGGGCACAGTTCCTGAAACCCACGATGCTGCAGCTTACAGAACCCGCAGAGAAAGATGCGGCTAACCAACCTGCCTCAAGAGCAGAAGTTTTGAAGGGCCCGTGCGCTCGAACCGCGGTTCCAGACTCGGTTACAGACTCAGCTCCAGAACCGGTTCTAGATTCGGTTCCAATGCCAGAACCACAGATGACGGAACCAAAGAAGGGTGAGTTGACTGCCCCAGGGGTGTCGGGTGTGAGTTCCCAGGTGTAAACCGGAGCATGGTAGCTCCTTAAGCCTGGTCACCAGGGCGATTGGCTCGCCCCGTCATTGCGTACTGGTGGAGGTGTCCCCCTTAGAAGATTTCTGCTGACCAGAGTTTACACCATCGATGTGACCAGTGAAATGGAGGTGGTATCGGATGGCGTTCCAAATGACCTGACAACCGTCAGCATCCAGCGGAGCAGTGAGGCACCAACCCTTTACTCCCTGAAGGATGCGATGGAGGTATCCAGTGAAGAGGCCCTGCTTGGTGCTTACTTCTACGTGAAGGATCCTCAAAGCCATCCGTCTAAAGACAGGAATCTGCACCCAGATCTCATGATGTCCCCAGAAGACATCACTGCTGAAGCAACTGATGGAGCGAGCCAGGACTGTGTTGTGACCACTCTGGTAATTTTTGCCTCCTCCAGGCGCAACCTGAAGTGTTCTATTCGCCATGTGGTGGGCTGAGAAAAAGGTCAAACTCCTTGCTTACCGCGTCCATGATGCGGATGGCCGGGTATGGGTCTGGCACAGAGACCCCTTGCTGTTCCTTCCACCAGGGGGAGGAAGTGGTATAGAACCCGAGACTGTACCACCCAACCCTGAGTTCAACAGTCTATAGAGACTCCAGATTCAGAAAATGAGACTCACAGGAGACAAAATGAGGTAGCCTCACATAATCAGACAGGGGCACCCCACTATGGGTCTCAGCAAACAGCTAACACTCAGCTTGCCTCGGGTTCAACGTGATTATGTTGTGTACTGATGATGTTAAAGCACCTGTGATAAGTTGTACATATTATGCCCTGCATTTTTATTGTATAAACTTATGCAATGTGACGCAGTCCTCCAAGCGGGGAAGTTGGTGTTTTCACCAGGGGGAGATTGTAGTCAGGGTCCCTCTGATCCGTCCTGTCACACGGTTCCCTCCTCCCTTACCTCCAGTCTCTGCGGGGGCAATGCGGGGCGAGCGCATCGCCGGGAGTTCCCGACGGTATCTGCGGCAGGACGCCGCCACGTTTGTTATGATCACACATACGCATGTGCAGAGGTGTGCGGCGGCCATGTTAGGGTTGGCGTGGAAGTTTGCGCATGCGCAGAGGTTCGCGCGACACGGCAGCCATTACACCCTTACGCAGGGGCAGCTGAGAGTAGCGGCGGCCATAACAAGGGAGCAGGAGCAGATAGAGCTAGCGGCGGCCATTACAAGGTTGCGCATGCGCAGGACAGTATGCGCATGCGGCCCTAATGTTAAAGAGCTCTGTAAGGGACTACAGCCCCCAGAGTGCCTAGGGGCAGATAGGTCACCTGATGCCAGGGAGCTTCCCCTGAGGAGGGATACTTTGTTGTGCGCTGGAACAGGAAGAGTCAGCAGGAGCTGGGACACAGTCAGGGGATGGTGTAGTTGCAGGAGGCAAGTTGCCCCTGCACTAGGCCGATTACCCCCTAGGCCCTGCTCACAGTACCAGTTTGTGGCTGCTCTAGGGAAGGCCCCTTCAGTTAGGGACTTTGCCCTTTTGGAGTTAAGTTCAGGGACACAGCTGCAGTGCTGCGCGGCCCTGATGGTTGTGGTCTGAGACCAGACCCCTATGAAGATAGAGATTGCTGCAAGGTGGGATCCTTCCGCGGACAGCTCTCGCGTGGAGATCACGTCGCTGGGGAGATCGTGGATCGGCGGATACTTTGTGAAGATATCGGCAGGCCCAGGTGCTGGAGCACTGGGCAGGTATTGTTATGTGCACCAACAGAGTACATACACCTTGTGGGACTGGAATTTTCATGGGTCACGGTGTGGGGGTTACACGGTGGTGGGATGCAGCCCTGCGAGGTGTGTGGGCAGTTGTGCTAATAGTTATGATAGCGTTATTGAGCTTATAGAGAGATAAGAGATATGTTCCAGTAAAGACCTTTCTGTTTTATACTCAGTGTGTGATTAATGTTGTTGGGTCCTGTGAGGGGCTACTCCCACTCTGTTGGGATCCCTCACAGGTGGAGGCGCTGCTCCGGTACTCGTAAGTATAACACCCCAGGATCTCCGTGGCAGAGGCTCAGGCTCCTGTGAGCCAACAGGTGTAGGCAGCACCAGTAGCATTGATATAAGTAGATTTTTTCTCATACTAAAATTATATGTATATTTTTTCCTTCTCTTTTTTCTTATTAAAGATGAATTATATCTGGAGAATTTGAGTATAAAAAGATCATTGTTTTTGCTTTTTGATTTGTTTTATTTTGCTCTGTTTTGCTTAAATCTCTGAGCAATAGAATTAGACGTTTTTACAGCATCATTTGAGGAATATTCCATCATCAGTATAGCATCATTCTGGTATGTATCTCCAAATTAAACTTTGGGAGTTCTTTTCAATGACATTCAAGAATACAATTATGAATGAAATCTCTGCTTCATTGGAGGGGTTGCACATGTGTTTTTAATACAGATATAGGAATATACTGTTTTTTAACAAAAATTATGTATATATATATATATATGTTACATGTTTTGTCACTATATAATTTGTTCACAATTTTTTGTAAATTGCAGGGCTTGGCTGATTGTAGAATATTAGATATTTCCCTCTTTATGTGTATGTAACGGGTATATCCCCCCCCCAATCGCAGATTCTACTGTGTGGGTGCAGGAACATATATGGTTACTCACAGGAGGGCTGAGCTTCCGCCACGGGGAAACCTGAGGCAATTACACTAGGGATAATACTTACAATAACGAACGATGCAGCGCCTCCACCTGCGAAGGCTCCCACCAGAGGGGGAGTGGTTCCTCGCAGGACAATACAATAAACACATACACAGTGATTATATTAACTAAGGACTTTACTACATGCCAAAATAACATATCACATGCATAACATAACCTGTGTCCCTCTCTAGAGGAGACACCTACTGCGTCGCGCAGGACGCTTCCCAAACATCAAGTGAACCCACCCAGTGTCCAGAGAAACCCCACCCAATGTCCCGCACTCTTGCAGAGAGTCAATGGGTGACTGCGCAGTTACAATTTAATCTAAGGGCCTGGTGGTGCACTTATGTATAGATACCTGCCGAGCACTCCGGTACTCGGATCAGCAATCTTCGCAAAGGCTCAGTTGGCGATGACTCCTTTAACCCTCCAACCGAACTCCTGCACGTGGATCGCTAGAGCGGTCCCACTCCGGAACAGTCTCTGTGGACCCTAACGTGGGTCCAACCGCTTCACGGAACAGCACTCTTCACTGTGTCCCTATCTTCCTAAGGGGCACGTGCTACACTATAGGCCGTCCCTATAGTGCAGCAACCTGTGGTGGCTTGGGAAACTCCTATGGGCCTAAAGGGGTAAGGACCTGTCCCACTCCCCTAACTACCCACGTCCCTACAGCCTCACTAATGCTGACAGCCAACGTGCTGTGAACTATGTGCCTGCCTGTCAGACCTCACAGCACTGACCGCTGTGACTCTGACAAAGCAGCACTCTAAACTAAGGGCAGCGTCCCTATCTTGGGCCTCCCTCAGCAATTATCCCACTACCTTGGGGAATTGGAGCCTATCTGGGGTGCGGGTACCTATAGGGCCGCAGGAGCTGTACTCGCTCCCCGCGCCCTGCCTTCCCTCACAGATCCCTTGCTCCAACTGTAACTCCTGAGTGACAGGGTCCCTCTCTCTAGAGCAGTCCCTGACAACACTCTCTCTCTATCTCAGAGTCTAAGCTACCTCAGTCCCAGGGGGTGCTGGCCTAGTACAGCGAGTCCAGAACTCCTGTACCCTACCTCCTTGCTTGGGCTGCTCCGGTCTCTCACTGCTCTGTCTCTGACTTCCCTGACTCCTCTGACTCTTCTCAGACTCCTGTCTCCTGTAAGCCCGCCAAATGTATCTATTTCTCCTGGGCTCCCTAAGCCCTATTGGCTCCCTGGTGTCACATGGGGCATACCGAGGCTCATGGGATATGTAGTCCCAGCTCAGAGCCTTCCCTGGTAGGCTAGGGGTTCGCGGGCTTTCTCTCCCCTGCCCTGCCCGTGCGCAAGCTTTCCCGGGCTGCCTCGATCTTCCCTGCTCTAGCGCGAGTTTGCCCTGTCTCTGGGGCTTTCCCTACACTGTCGGGTCCCTGCGCATGCGCAACCCGCAGCGCAATGGCGGCGCCCTGCTTGTCCGGCCACCGGGACCTTAGAGACGCGATCGCGGCCTTAGCAACGGCCCGATCGCGTCCCCGGCAACCGGCCGCAGGCAGGGGAAGCCGCGCTGCTCCCTGCTCCAGTCCCCACCCTTGGAAGCAGCCGTCGGGTTTTTCTGCACCCGCGCTCGAGCTGCTCAAGGAGAGGGGGGTCTCCAGGAGCCACGGGAGCTCCAGGCTATATGTATTTTTCTCTTTTTCTCTTCATCATGTATGTTTATGTCCCTTTGTTCCGTTCATCTTGGGAATTATATGGGCACTCATTCTTGTGTTTTACACACTGAATGCACCTTTATATTGTCAAGCGTGGGGATTGGGGTACTTTTATTTACTCACATAGGCGTGAATGATTAAACAGAGGGAGATTTATGAGGAGATCATGGTTTGTCCGTGTGCGCATGCGCGTACCGACGAGACCTGGATGAGCAACATCTTGCGAGATTTGGCTCTTCACTGCCGATGGGGTGCATGTCACTCCTCCGGACGCTGATTGGCTATGCCTCGTGGTGGGGCTCTTTCTGGGGTTTGTCTGCATGGCGCATGCGCTACGGGGACTATGTGTAAGGAAGCAGGAGTCACGCCGTGCACGGCATGCTCCTTACTCACCCGCGGCTCTGTCTGGGCCTCCCGCGGCTCGCAGGGACTCCTTCCCCATGGCGCCGAGCTCCGGTCCTCCTATGCGCACGCGTGCAAGTCTAGTCTCCTCTTCTGCCCTCGGTTCAGGGCGTGGGTCCGCGCACGCAGCTACAGACGCTGCCACAGGGAGGCGCGGCCACACAGGGGCGCACCAACCCTTTAAAGAGACAGTACCCTTTTTCAATGCCACAATACAAATCACCAATACTTCTAGGATTTATAGCTCCTCCTCCAGGAACTCATCTAGACCTATCCCTGTCTCAGCCTGGCCCATTCACACACCCTCACCTTGCTACTCGGCTATTGGTTCCTCATACCTACATATGCCCTCCAGATTCATTAACTCATCGGCTGAGCATAGAACCAGTTGTTCTCATCACTCTCTGCCTCCCTAGTTCTGTTTCACAGATTCCCTCGTGTACCGGACCAGCTTCTGCTACGTCTTCCTGCACCTCTGGCATCCCGAACTCGGCATACGGCATCACGACTCTCCTCATCTCTGGCATTCCTATTCTGGCTTACGGTAACGACAACATCTCTCTCTCTAACCCTGGACTTGGCTACCGCACCCTCTACCATCCGTACCTCTCCTACCCCGATCCCGGAATCCCAGACCACTCTTCAATCAAGATGTGCCCTCGTGGCTGTGGGTGGCGTTATATCCTATCCCACCTCAGCACCGCGGTCCCGTCTCGTTTGTGGTGAGCATATCCTGACACTATGTTCATTGGTAATGAGATTTTATGACGTCATGGATTTTTGGCGCCAAATCGGCAGACAGCTGCTATTTAAATGTCCTATGTATTGTGCATGACACATCTTGATAAAGTGCACGTATCGCACGAAACGCGTAGAAGGGTTGCAACCCTCTATTTTATGGCCTCACATTAAAGGAATTTTTTGCCAGACCTGCTCCTTATTATCCTTGCTGTGCGCTGCACACACACTGGTGTCAGCTGACACTACCCCTGTGCACCCTAGGGGCTGTATTCTTCTTGGGAGCTATTCTCCCATTGGCCGCCTCGCGCGCACTTCCTTTGTGCATGCGCCAACCTCCGTAATGGCCACCGGCTGCTGGGACCCATTGCGCATGCGCAAACACAATGAAGATGGCGGCGCCCCTCACGGAAGCCGCCGGGGGCCTCCGGAGCACCGGAGTGTTGCCTGCTCGGCCCCCACCCTTCAGGAATGCTAATGGGGCTGCCGCTTGGCTCCGGCAGCACCCCACCATCGCTCCCGGCAGTGGAGGTAACGGGGGTCACGGTGCAAAGGGGGGGGGGCCTGGCTACATCCTCCCCCTGGTAAAATCCCCAACGTCCTCGCTTGGGACGCAACTAAACAACTATATACAGAAGTTATATAATGAAAATGGCACAACATCATTATATAATAAAAATGCAGCAATCAAATGTGATCTTATCAGCTCTATATCAGATTGTACATTTCATTGAACATCACCATGACGGAATGCACTTTGCTGCGAGCCCACTGCTGAGTCTCATAATGGGGTGCCCCAATTTGATCATAGGTTACCCGGTTTGGAGGGTAATTTACTCTTTGGCTCCTATGGAGCTGTTCTTCAGCAACTCCCTCTGGGGAGTAATAAGTACAGTCCTGAGGCTCAGCCTCTTCCCTTGAGGGGAGAAATGTTTCTGAACAGTCTCTGTTTGGCACAAAGCACGGGTTCTGTGGATCCAAAGGCTGGCCTGTTGGTGCCACCTTAGTAGGCGTTGTCCTACGGGGCCCTTTGCCCGTAGCTCCTCCGGGAGATGCCCCTTCAGTGGAATAGTCCCTTTTGAGAGGGTCCTTCCATAGGGTCTTCAGGAGTTTCAGAGTTGGGGTAATTATTTACAGTATATTGACCAATCTCTGAGAAATCGAACTCACCGTTGAGCGGTGTGGCCAGTATTTCTGCTTCTTCGTCTCCCACTTGTGGGATGGGGAGAAGGTGATTACGATGCCAAACCTTTACCCGGCCTTTAGTGTCTTTGATGCGATAGACCGGGAGGCCAGACATCTGTGACTCTACCTCATATACGCCATCTCTCCATCGGTATGCCAATTTATGTTTTCCGGGGACTCCCAGATTACGAAGCAACACAGCATTCCCAGGATGTAGCTCCCGATATTTGACTTTATGGTCATATCGTCTTTTGTTGCCAGCATTCAGTTTGCCGTAGACTTATCAGCCTGTTGGTAAGCTTGCTGCAAACTGTCCTTGAGTCTTTGTACATATTTGAAATGGGTAGCATTGTGTATCTCATCCGTTGATACTCGAAGACGCACATCTACTGGCAGTCTTGCTTCTCGTCCAAACATGAGGAAGTATGGGGAGAATCCAGTGTGCATGGTGGGTACAGTTGTACGTGTCTAGCAAAGCCTCCATTCCGTTTTCTGCGCACCCTTCAGGGTTCCGAGCATGTCCAACAAGGTCCTGTTGAATCGTTCTGGCAAAGCGTCTCCTTCGGGGTGGTACTGAGTCGTCCGTGATTTGGCAATGTTGAAAATTTTGAGTAATTCCTGGATCAGAGTGCTCTCGAAATCTCGACCTTGATCTGAGTGAAGCCGATTTGGAAGACCGTAGTGAACGAAGTACTTCTCCCATAGTATCTTTGCTACTATGATGGCCTTCTGGTTTTTCGTGGGAAAGGCCTGAGCATTCTGGGTGTAATGGTCCGTGATGACCAGCACGTTACAGATTCCTCGGGTATCGGGCTCAATACACAGAAAGTCCATACATACTAGGTCCATTGGGCCAGAACTCTTGAGGTGGGCCATGGGCGCTGCTCTGGTAGGCAAGGTCTTGCGTTGTATACACCGGGAACAACGGCGGCAGTGTTGTTCCACCGCTTTCCGCATCTTGGGCCAGAAGAAGCGGTCTCTGACTAACCCAAAAGTCTTCTCTACACCGAGATGCCCATGTTCATCATGTAGAGACTTCAACACCATATATCTCAAGTTTTGGGGTAGAACCAGTTGTCGCCTATCAGGGTGGTTGTGATATTGTACTTCCCTATAGAGCAAGCAATTGTCAATCTCAAACTTGTCCACCCCACGCATTAGCAACGCGATCAGGTCTCTGGGAGCACTTTTCAGTAGAGCTGGATTCTTTCTTTGAACAGCTTGCCGAATGATGCTGATTACCGGATCTCTCATTTGGTAGTCCACTAGGTTTTTCCATCTTATGACCTTGTCGTGAGTTATGTTCATTCCCTTTGGATCGCAGTAGGCGGCTGGGATAGCCTGCGACTGGCATCCTAAAGAATCTGCAACTCGTAGTTCTGAGAAGGCCACTTGATCATTGATGACGGCCGCTATGCTACACATTGCTCGTATCGCAGGCCCCGGGATCTCTTCCCATTCATCATCATCGGGAGTAGCCTTAGTCCTGGTCGTCGGGATAGAGCGTCCGCTCCAATGTTTAAAGGCCCTGGCTTATACTTCAGAGAGAATCTGTAATTACACAGGGTTGCCAGCCATCGGTGCCCTGCTGCATCCAACTTGGCAGAGGTATTGATGTATGTGAGGGGATTGTTATCCGTCCTTACCTCAAACGTAACACCATAAAGGTAATCATGGAGTTTTTCTGTGATCGCCCATTTGAGAGCCAGGAACTCTAACTTGTGTACAGGGTATTTCTGTTCACTGGGTGTCAGACTGCGGCTGATGTAGGCTACAGGCCGAAGACCCTCAGGGTGCTTCTGATGTAAGACAGCGCCCAGTCCATTGAGACTGGCATCCACATGCAGAACGTATGGTTGTTCTGGATCAGCATACACCAGCACTGGTGCTTCGGTCAGGCTTTTCTTCAAGTTCAGGAAGGCCCGTTCACACTCGGACGTCCACTTATCGCCAAACGGTTGATGGGCTGACGTGGCTTTCCTTCCTGTATCTTCGGGATATATCTTCAACAGATTGTTCAGGGGTTTAGTTCGACTAGAGTACCCTTCCACGAAGCGATGGTAATACCCACAGAAGCCCAGGAATTATCGCAGTTACGTGACATTCTCAGGACGAGGCCAGTTCACTACCGCTTCTACTTTGGCCAGATCGGTAGCAATTCCTTGAGCAGACACGATGTGTCCTACGTAGGTCACCAAGGTGTGACAAAACCGACACTTGCCGAGGGACAATTTCAGTCCTTTTCTAAGACGGTCTATCACCTTAAGGCCTCTCTTCGTGCTCCTCCAGGGTCTTTCCGAAGACAATGATGTCGTCGAGGTAGACAAAACACTCCTGAGGGCATATGCATAAATTGGTAGAAACCCAGGGGGCAGACGAGGCTGTCTTTTCCTGGTCCTCTGCACTCATAGGTACCTGGTAGTACCCAGATCATAAGTCGAGCACACTAAACCATTGGCTCCCGGTTAGAGCATTCAGGATCTCTTCAATGCGAGGAAGGTTGTATTGGTCGGGTACCGTACGATTATTCAGGGTTCGATAATCGACGCACAGTCTTACAGATCCGTTCTTCTTCCTTACAACCACTATGGGTGATGCGTAAGGACTCTGAGAGTCCGTCAATATCCCAGCGGTCTCCATTTCTTTCAGGACATTCCTTACATCGTCCACATCCCTGGGGGCGATGCGGCGAGAGCGTTCACGGAACGGAGTGGCGTCACTCAACCTAATGGTGTGTCGGGCGCTGCGACTGTGGCCCACATCCATTTCACATGTGGAAAACACTGTCCTTCGTTCATTCAGCTTGGCCGTCAGTCGACCCTTCCACTCAGTTGGCAGCGTCGAGTCTCCAGATCCGAGTGAAATCCAGATCGACTAACTGCTCACCCACTGCAGCGGCGTTCACCTGTGGCACTGTTTCCACAGGGCTGATCGGATATATGCTGCCCAAACTTCGTCCGGCATCAATGTCCATCGGGAATGGGGAGATGTTCTGAACATACACGTAGGTTCGTAGAGGGATTTTGGTCGTCCACTCTCTCACTTCGGGTATTACCCTATATCCTCTCTGAACCTCTTCCTCAGGGATACTCTCCAGAGAGAAAAGATGGTCGGTATCATCTCGATCGGGATAACGGCACCAGACGGTCATGCGTTGCACTCCCCCTGGTAAAATGGTCGTCAGTCCGCGTTGACGATTGTAGAGGTCCCCGTGACGCTCTAAGGCATATACTCTGTTGCACTCCTCCCGCAGTACAGGGTCAAGGAGTGGATTAGCCATTGGTAATTCATTGGTCTCTTTCAGGTAGGCTCTGATTACGGCTCGCACTATATCTGTATTCGTACCCAAGATGACAGGGTACTGACACTGTCCTTGAAGCTTCGGGCATACCATTGCCTCCACATGCATGGGATGTTTCTTGCCGGTGTTCAATTGGAGTATCTTCAGTTGAAATCTCACAATTCCATCGATGGGGTAATCTTCGTTACTTAACCCCCTCACCTTCTCTCCTAATTACAATGTATCCAGGTCCCCTTTGGCTCCCCATTCCTCTGGTGTCCCTCCCCTTACCTTCACGATTGCGGGGGAGTTGCGGGGGCGATCAGCTACAGGGCGCCGCCATCTTGGACGTACTCGCACATGCGCAGATGCGATGCGGCTGCCATTACAGTGTTGGAGAACTGGCAGAAGAGGAGCTCCGTAGTGCAGGGACTGCCCACAGTTGTGCATGCTCAGTTGAGAGTAGCGGCGGCCATTACAAGTTCACGCATGCACAGTGTAGATCGCACACGCGGCCCCAATGCTAAAGAGGGCCATGGGGAACTACAACTCCCAGCAGCCCCAGGGGCTGGAGCACAGGTGACTCACAGCAGCCAATAGAGTTGCTAGACCCCCCTGCTGACAGGATATAGATACTGCAGACAGGGACCATGCTAGTCAGTAGGAGCTGGGACACAGAGAGGGCTGGGTGTGTTTGTGCAGGGAGGCAAGTAAGCCTCTGCACTAGGCCAGAGATCTCCCCTTAGGCCCCAGCTAGGCCCTAATCACCCTCAGCTTGTGGCTGCTACAGGGACGCCCCCTAGATAGGGATAGGGTCCTGTAGAGCAGTGTGAAAAGCGTGAATAAATAAGAGTCATCAATCTGAGGATCATTTTGCAGAATGACAAATAAGTTTATTGCAGTGTACGGTGCACACGCAGAGGAGAGTTTCAAAATAAAACTCCCCTAACGACATGGTGGCATACAGGCCTTATTTATACACAAAATACTAAGCCCACGCCCCCTATACGAGGTTGCGTGTGCGTCACTACGTAAGCATATAAGGTAAACAAAATATGAACATGAACACATCGAGTTAATAGTATTATTATGGGATGCATAAATGAAATGACTCAGCAATAACACTTTATTCAAGCCGTTGACTTTTTCTCTACATACGGAACTTCATGGGCACCTCCCTCAGAATGCGAGACAGTGCGCTATCTGTCTCTTATTTTCATAACATTGGCACTTTGCTCTTTTCCTCAAGGTTTTTCAGTTAGCTGCGTGGCTTATTATCACTTTAAAAATTGGAAGCAAAAATCTCTTTCAAAACGTCCATTCTCATACCCCGTTCACTCAGACAAAACCTAAAATGGATGCTGACTTAAAATGGTTGCTTAGATCCCAGTGCTGTTATGTCAGCCCCCCACCCCCCTTACGTCATATTCTCACTTTTTCAGCAGCGTAAGTGAGGGTCCAGCCAGGAAGAGCGTTATATCCTGGCCATTGCTGTGAAGGTGAATCATCCTCTGTGGTAGCAGAGGCATAGACTGTTCAGTGGTGGATCACTCTGTGCGGGAGACATCCATCACAGAGGCGGACACGATGTGGGATCGTCCTTCAGGAAAGGGATCCCAAGTAAAGGTCACCTGCGTGCCCGGGTGTGGATACACCCGGCAGGTACAGTCAAGTCACCAACCTCATCTCATATTAGTGGGCAGCAGAGGGAGACTCTCGGGACACTTGATATTTGGTGTGGGGTTACGCCCCAGTGAGGCCAGTGTTACAGGGGTGACACTATTGTTGGTGACGTTATTGTTGTTATACTTATCTGCATATAGTAAACAGTTTTATATATACTCTGGTGTATGTGGTTACTGTATGTGGGTCCTGTGTCAGGGGTTATTCTACACTTAGGATCCTGCACAGGTGGAGGTGCTGTTATTGTGAAGATCGTTCCAGGATACGTCCCAGGTTCCCATCAGTGGAGGCTCAGGCCTCCTGTGAACCTGACAGGTATTGCACCACACACCACACCTGGTAATGCATCAGGATCTGGTGTAGTAACACACTTTACCCCACCCCCCCTGCCACCCGAGGTATCCACCCCTTGGGTTGGGAACATTGACCACTGGTGTCACAAAAGGCTGCAGGGGCTTAAGGCTGCTTGAAACATGGTGAATAAAGCGCGCAGCTACAATCAACCAAGTGTGGATAGTGATGAGGAAGTGATAATAATAAAATATATTACATAACCTTGTGAACATTGAAATAGGAGCGTCAGCAGCCGTGGAAACAAGGGTGGCTCGAAACACCCCCTAACGCTAAACAGAAAACACACAAACACTGCACACAACGCTCATAGTGCATTAAAAGAAATATTATTCAAATTACACAGTACAGGTGAGTGTAATGCGTACATCAGAGAAGGAAAAAAACAGCATGTCAGGGGTTAATGTTACCCATGCGCCAACCGGATCTCCAAGCAGGATATCGTCAGATGTTGCACAGCTTGATGCCTCTGGGTCTTTCAATCCATGAACAATGTCAGCAGTTTCCTCACTAATCCTACTAGTGTGGGTAGAAGTCCCAGCAGACTCGTTATTAAGGAAGGTGAGGGTTGCGTTGGTGAGAATGGTCACTCACAGTGGTTTACTGCACACTTGCAGCCCTCCAATTCTCCGTCTCCCGATCTATGACGTCACTCTCTGGCGACACCGCAATACACGTCGCGATTTTCTCACCAGTGGGGGAATCGAACCAGCAATAAAGTACAGCAGCGGCCAAGCTTAATCTAAAGCGGCCGAAACCGAGGGTAATTTAAAACCCCGTGCAGACGCGGGCTTTTTTTTTTTCCTTTCGGCGTCGCAGGCGCTTCTATTGTTCAGCGCCATTAGGCGCTGATTGGAGAAGCGGCCGTGAGATGCGGCTGGCACGCGGCCAATTCCGGCCGGAAAAAAAAAAAGTGAAGAAAAATGCGGTGAAGCTTTAGATTAAGCTTTGCCCCAGCTGTCGGGTGAAATGTCCAACTGAGATATCACATCAAAAGTTCTTTCCAACGCGTTTGGAAACCATAAGGTTTCTTCATTAGGGAATAACATGTACTAGTTCGTAAGACATTTAAATACCCCACGCTTAAACCCGATTGGCCCGCGGTTCCAGTCCTCCAGCCAATCCAGGAGGAGCGGGGAGGAGTCAATAACCCCATAACCTTACTGTAATATCTCCGGGAACACCTCTCCCAAAGAGGGTTCCCTCCATGCCGCTACTCACCCAGCGCTCCCCGGTTCCGGCTCCACAGGTCCTCCGCCGCGAGCGGGACCCTCCTTCTTCCTCCCTGGTCCCCGCGGCCGCCACAGGACGAGTGCATGCGCGCGCACGTCCACGGACTTTTCTGTCCTCCCGCAGGAGGAACTCCCGGCCCCAGCTCAGGCCGCGCGCACCTCCCCCGCGCGGTGCACATGCCTGATGCGCGTGCACCGCCCACAAGCCACGTGTCAAGTCAATCAGCTGTGGCACTTTCCCTACCTATCCCTGCCTCCCATGGGGTCGCTCCCCTGTTCCTTCCCCTCTTCCCATTGGGCTCTCTCCTCATTTATACCCTGCTCAGCCATTCCTTCTTTGGCTGAGCATAGCTTTGTGTGACCTGCGTTACCCACGGTCGTGCCTGCCTTAGTGCTTTTGTCTCTGTGTTTCCTAGTTATCTCCCGTGTACCGAACCGGCTTCACTGCGGACCCGCTCTGGATTTCGACCTCTGGCTTGCCCTCTGACCTCCCGAACTCTCCTACCCTCCACCTCGGCTTACGGATTCCAACCTACCTCCCGGCTCCAAACCCAAGGCTCTCGGCACCGACTATTCTACTGGAACTTCCCAATTATCCGACGAGTATCTGAACTTTTACCTTTTCTCCCGTGCAGTTTTGGACGCCTACTATCCACCTTCCAGGCATGCCCCCGCAGCTGTGGGTGCAAGTATTACCCTTTTCACCTCAGTTCCGTGGTCCCTCCTTGTCCGTGGTGAGCGCAGCGTGACATTATACTCAGCCCAACGGACATGGACCCCGAAGAGGTTGATCAACCCAGTGCCATGGACCGACTCCTTCAGGTGGAGGCGCAACTCAACTCCATGTCTCAAGAGCTCTCAAGAATTTCTCTATTGCAGCATTCCCCAGGCTCCTCTGCTATGACAGCCGCGGCGTTGCCTTCTCTGGATCTCACCACAGCCTCGGACCCCCACCTTCTGGCCCCTAACCGTTATTCAGGGGATCCCCACGAGTGCAGAGGATTCATCAATCAGTGTGAGATCCAATTCGAGCTGTCCCCATCGCGCTTTCCTACTGCACGCTCCAGGGTGACCTACATCGTCTCTCTATTGACCGGCCTGGGCATCCCCTAACTGGGAACGGAGAGCCGACATGACGCATGATTACCCCCACTTCTTTCGGGAGTTCAAGCAAGTATTTGACACGCCTGGTCGCAAGATCACGGCAGATTCCTCTTTGTTCCATCTCTCTCAAGGTACTCACACCGTCGCCCAGTATGCCCTGGGCCATACCATCGCGGCCGAGACCTCCTGGAATGATGACGCCCTCTCTGCAGCCTTCTGGCAGGGACTGTCCAAATCCATCAAGGACTAGCTGGCGACTCTGGAAAGACCCACCAGATTGGAGGACCTCATCGCAGTCTGCATCCGCGTGGACCAGCGTCTTCGGGAGAGAAGACTTGAATGCGCACTCCCTTGTGCCGCTTCTCCCTGGTCTACCAGCCGCAGTCTTGTTCCTTATGTCCCCCAACCTATAAATGAGCCTGAACCTATGCAGCTCGGAACTTATCGGCTATCCGCTTCTGAGAGACAGCGCCGACGAGATGGTGGACTCTGTCACTACTGAGGGCATTCCGGTCATCTGCTGGCGAGCTGTCCCCTGCGACCGGGAAATGCCAAAACCCAATGAGGTATGAGGGGGTCTCGTTGGGTACAATTTCTTCCCCTTCCCCTTCTCCGAAGAAACTTCCTTCTCGGATAATGCTGTCCATCTCTCTTGAATAACTCCCAGATTCCCGTCTCCGCATTCATAGATTCCGGGTCTCAAGGAAACTTCATTGATCAGGATTTTGCCAGCAGAAACAATATTCTTTTCCAATCTAAAGCTGTTCCTGTCGGCTTGGAGGCCATAGATGGACGCCCACTCCAACCAGCTTTCATTTCTCTGGAGACTTGCTCTCTATCTCTCTCTACAGAGGATGGTCACAAAGAAAGGATTACCTTGGACGTGATCCCCACTCCATCGGTGGAGGTGATTCTGGGACTCCCATGGTTGCAACTGCACAACCCACAGCTGGATTGGACCAACAAGGAACCCATACGATGGAGCCCTCAGTGCCTCAAGACTTGTCTTCCCCCCAAACAGACGATAGCCAGAGTGGAACTACCCGCGGAGTTCAAAACTTCCCTCCCAGCGGTCTACTGGGACCTTGCAGATGTTTTCGACAAGGTACGTTCTGAGGTGCTGCCCCCCCATAGAGCCTTTGTCTGCCCTATTGACCTTCTTCCCAGTGCCACGCTACCTAAAAGCCGTTCCTACCCCCTTTCCATGCCGAGACCCTTGCCATGTCCGAGGATATCCAAGATAATTTGAAGAAGGGGTTCATCCGGAATTCGTCATCTCCAGCTGGAGCCGGATTCTTCTTTGTATAAAAGAAAGATGGCTCTCTTCGCCCCTGTATTGACTACAGAGGTCTCAACAAGATTACGGTCAAGAACCTTTACCCCCAACCACTCATTTCCGAGCTCTTTGACCGCCTACAGGGGGCAACAATTTTTTCCAAACTCGATCTCCGCAGAGCCTATAATCTTGTCCGCATCCGCCAGGGTGACGAGTGGAAGACGTCCTTCAACACCCGGGATGGGCACTATGAATACCCAGTCATGCCCTTCGGCTTGTGCAATGCTCCAGCGGTCTTCCAGGAGTTTGTCAATGAGATCTTCCGCGATCTCCTCAACAGCTTCGTCATCGTGTACCTTGATGATATCCTCATTTTTTCCAAATCCCTCCCTGACCACATTCAGCACACCAAAATAGTCCTGTCCCGCCTTCGAGAGAATCATTTGTGCGCCAAGCTGGAGAAATGTTCTTTTCATCTATCTTCCATTCCCTTTCTAGGATACATCATTTCTAGCACAGGTGTCTCTATGGACCCTACCAAACTCAAAGCTGTCTTAGAATGGCCGCAACCCACTTCCCTGAAAGCCGTACAGTGGTTCTTAGGATTTGCGAACTATTACCGTAAATTCATCAAGAACTTTTCATCCACCGTGGCCCCCATCACTGCCCTGACTAAGAAGGGAGCTAACACAGCAGTCTGGTCTCCCGCAGCCCTCCAAGCTTTCGACTCCCTCAAGAAGTCTTTTGCTTCCGCCCCAATCTTGCATCATCCAGACCCCAGGCTTCCCTTTACCCTGGAGGTAGACGCATCTGATATCGGTGCAGGCTCTATCCTCTCACAAAGACAGTTCCCACAGGCCATACTTCACCCCTGCGGGTTCTTTTAAAAAAAAAATTCTTCGGCAGAACGGAACTACGACGTCGGTAATAGAGAACTCCTGGCTATTAAACTCGCCCTTCAGAAATGGAGCCATCTTCTGGAGGGAACAGAGACCCCTATTTCAATCCTCACCGACCATAAAAACCTATTATATATTGAGAGTGCATGTCGTCTTGGAGCACGTCAGGCTCGATGGTCCCTTTTCTTTTCGAGATTCAATTATCTCATATCCTACATCCCCGGTTCAAAAAAACAAAAGGCGGACACACTTTCATGACAATTCCTGTTCGAGTACACCTCCGAGGATACCTCCGAGACAATCTTACCCCCCAAATATATAATCTCGGCCAACTCTTTCGATATCCTGGGCCAGGTCATGGCAGCACAGTCTAACCTCCCTGCCAGTCGGTCGTCTATATGCAGCTCCACGCTTCCTGAAGAAGTCAGCCGGTCACCCAGATATCAGTAGAACCTCTGACCTCATTAGCAGCACCTTCTGGTGGCCTACCATGTCAGAAGATATTATGATATGAAGGAGAGGCACTCCGACTCCTTGACGACACCTCCTCCTATATGAGATTAAAAAAAGATCCCACCAGTGATTTTATTAGCCGCCTAAAGACACTTTTGGACCAGGCCTTAAACACCTGTGTTATTTCCAAAAGTGAATTTGCCTTTCTCTATTCAAACTGTCCAAAAATCCCAAGATTTTACCATCTCCCCAAAACGCACAAATCATTAATTAATCCCCCTGGTAGACCAATTATATCAGGAATTCAAAGTTTAACTGCAAATTTATCGCAGTATGTTGACCATTTCCTTCAGCCTTATGTGGCTAAACTCCCCTCTAATTTAAGGGATTCTACCTCAGTACTGAATTTGCTACAAGACTTTGAGTAGAAGGATTTGTATAGATGGCTTAGGTGCGACGTACAGGCCCTCTATACGAATATACCACACAAAGAAGGGATGGCAGCACTTGACTTTTTCCTATCAGGTGATTTGGAACTACATCCCCTCAATAGGAGGTTCATTCTGGATTCCATCCAATTCATATTGAAACATAACTACTTTATGTTCCTGGATGAATTCTTCCTACAGATTTGCGGAACTGCTATGGGAACAAGATTTGCCCCCAGTTTCGCAAACCTGTACATGGGAGAATGGGAGTTCCATCAAATTTGGAATAATAACCCATTTAGTAAAAATATCATCATTTGACGTTGTTTCATAGACGACATCCTGTGCGTATGGGATGGGGATCAATGTTCTGTAGGCCACTTCATACCGTATATTAATAGCAATACAAGAAATTTGTCCTTCACTTATTTGAAAAATCTGAAGGAAATTAATTTTCTGGATTTGAAATTGATAGTTACAGATGAAGGGTGTTAAGCCTCAGAGAGTCCTGGATGTCACTTTCCGCTGCTAACGCGGGAACATTCCCTACTGCCACTACGTAACTAGGTGGTTCCCGGGTCATGACGGCCCAAGCATGGACCTCCTGACTTGAGGGAATTAACATGTTGCTGATCTTTTATGACACAGAAATAAAATAGGGCACCCCAGGTCTGATCTCAGCAGCACCTCCAAATGTAACGGGTATTCCCCCTACCCCAATCACAGATAGAGTGTATGTGAGGGGGAACCTATGTGTTACCAGGTGTGGTGCGTATACCTGTAGGTTCACAAGAGGCCTGAGCCTCCGCTTGCTGGGAACCTGGGGTGAGTCCTCTGGATCGATCTGGTTAGCAGCGCCTCCACCTGTGTAGGATTCTAGGAGTGTAGAAGGTTGCCTACACAGGACCCACATACACAATAAGTACATACACTGAGATATATATATATATATAACCATTTTCCAAATATATGCAGAATAACCATAACACATTACATCCGTATCAGCAACAATAACTGTGTCACTCTGTAATACTACTCCCCCTGGGGGTAACTCCACACCATGTACCGAAGTCCCAAATGTCATTCACTCTCACTTAGGAGTGTAAACCTTGTACCCACCACGTGTACCCCCCACACCGTGTCCACAGTATAACCCTTTGTCCCGTGATCAGCGCTGCCACTATGTGTGAGTATATAGAAAGTGTATTGTTGGTGCACTTATGAAGGTACCTGCCGAGTGCTCCTGCACTCGGGCCTGCAGACAACTTTGAAAAGGATCTGCCGCTCAGTGATCCGTCTGTGATATCCTGCCTTTCCTCGCACGAGGGTCCACCAGGGGCGATCCCACCCTGGAGATAGTCCTTATCTCTTTGTGGCGTAGGCTTGTGCCCAAGCCTCTTCTCGGGGAGCGCAGCGTCCACTGTGTCCCTAACTGACAATATCACTAAGGGGCAAGATCCCTAACCTAGGGCCTGTCCCTGCAGCACCACAAGCTATAAGGGGGCTCAGGACCTAACTGGGGCCTAGGGGGCTGCTGGTCTAATGCAGTGGGTCACAGAACCCTGCACTCACCTCCTTCCCCTAGCTCTTCCTGGTCCTGACTAACGTGGGTTCCGCGCGCGAAATGTATCAATCCCTGAGAGCAGAGAGATACTACAGCCCTATTGGCTTCCTGGCATCATGTGGGGCGCTCCCGAGGCTCATGGGACTTGTATTCCCGTCCAAGAGCCTTCCCTGGTAGGCTAGGGTTTCGCGGGCTGCCCTCCTGTATGCGCAACTCATAAGGGCCGCCGGAGCACCACTGCACATGCGCGACTTCGCGCAAGATGGCAGCGCCCTACACAACCCCTGCCATTCCCCACACTCTCTCGACAGCCGCCGGACACCGCCCCTGCTCCAGCTGTGACGCGCGCATGGCGCACACGCGTGCCTGCACCAGGCGCCGCTGACCTGGAGGAGCCCCAAGGGGGGGGGGGGGGGGGGGTCAGACACCCATAGGGGTGATCTGCTTACACATATTTGGAGAACCCCCCTGTCTTAATCTCTTCTAAATGATGTTAATCAACCAGAAGGGGTAAATAAAAACTATCACTTGACATATGTATAGTCAAATCAACATCCTGATTTGTTTAGGGAGCTGATGATGGTGAATAAATAGAATGGATATAGAATGGCAAGCAAAGAACATGAGATTGAGTGGAGAAACCTAATATAATGTGATAATTTGTCTAGAAAGGTTCCCCATACATATTTGCCCATGGTTGCTTAGCACATATATCCACTATATAACCTTAGCTAGTACATCCAGCTGTTAAAACATAACAAAGTGTATAACAGATATACATATAATTGACAGGAAAAAATACTCTATCATAGCTTCCAAGATCATTTTGAAGCTTATTAAACAAACAAGTACAAAAAGATATAAGAGCAACCAGTTAAAGGGAGGAGAGCAACATATTGAGGAAACATTTTGAAAGAATGACATCCTCAAAAAAGCGCCTTAATAGAAGGGCATCTTGTTAGAAAATAATAAATAAAAGAAAAGAAAGAAGACTGAAAAGAGAAGGCATAATCAAGACAATAATATTTACCATGCAATCATAAATCAGATTGTATTAAGTTACATGATTAAATAACAGACCAACTCAAAGCAAAAAAAAAAAAAAGGTTAAAAAATAAAGCAAAAAAATACCAAATCAAAAATAATGATCAAGAGCCAATTGAGATACATGTTCAAATTGCGTTAAACATTCCATTCATCAAGTTATGTTAAGAATTATATTGAAAATTTAAATGTACAGGTGCAGTGCACATGCATAAGTACAATCCATGGGTGGCTCAATATTAAAGGGTATTCACTATGGGATCATGATCCATATTCCGACAAAACCTACCCAAAAGATAAAGGGTGGTCTAGTTATCCAGAAACTGACCCAGATCCCAATCGGTGTTAAGGCCAGAAGGAACCCTTGTTTTGATAGTAAATATCCAAAAGAGTTCTCGTCGATTCAGCGCATTCAATTAGTCACCACCTCTGATGGAACACGAGACTTGTTCAATTCCCATAAAGGAAAAACTTAACAAGCCTCCCTGACTACAACATGAGAAATGGTTAGATACAAGGTGCAGAAGATCACCTCTTTCAATTAGGCGCACATGTTCCATAATTCTAACCTTAAGGGCTCGAATGGTTCGCCCAATGTATTGTTTTCCACAGCGGCAGGTCAGGAGGTAAACAACAAATTTTGTATTGCAATTAATAAATGTCCTAGATTTATAACACTGACCCCATATTGGTGTTCAATCACCGTATAAAGGGATGTGATGTCAAGTGTGACCCATAGAAAGTTAGTTTCCCATTTGATCAGTTCTAGATGTTTAAAGATATCACCACTGTCTCTTATATAAGATGGTAAATGTTGCACAAAATCCTGCAAGTATGTATCCACATATCTGGAAACACCATTTCCCAAAGACTCAATGCTTGAGACTATTGGCCTCCCAGGAGCGGAGACCAGAGTCTTATGGATCTTCAGGAGATGGTGAAAAATAGGGATAACCGGGTGTTCCTTATATAGAAAATTAATTTCCTTTTGATCAAGTGCTCCCAAAATCTGCCCAAACTCCTGTAGTAATTTTAGTTTTCTCAAAAAGATACAGTACTGTCTCCTGTGAGTCTAATATATGAGGTGAGATCTCCCAGTTGCCTGAGGGCCTCATCCCTATAAGAGTTGCTGTCTAGGATCACAATGGCCCCCCCTTTGTCCGCCCCCTTGATAACTATATTTCTATTACTCTGTAGGGTACTGAGTGCTGCTTTCTCATCTTTAGTGAGGTTGCTTGTGGGCAATGGAGACATCTGAAAGGTATATCCTTTTGATTAAAGAGTGAGATCACTTTCCACAAGTTTCTCAAACAAAATCAAGCTGTTACCCTTACATTGTGTGGGATAAAAATTCGATTTCCTCTTGAGGCCAGAGGGTTTCCGTCCTAGGAAGTTATCTGAATCAAACTCCTCCTCCTGCTCATCAAGGAGCTCATTCAAATCCTGCAAATTACAAAAATCCTCAAAAGTGGTAATAGTATCCTCAATAAGTGGGTTCACTATATGTTCACTGCTTGATTGCACAATACTCTCATTAAGGGACAAATTATCTGTACCACTGGTGTGACTTGCAAAGAACTTTTTTAGTGTGAGTTTTCTAACTTAACAATGCATATCAACAACCGTGTTAAACAATCTAAAGTTCATACTAGGTGCATACTTAAGTCCCTTATTTAGAACCGATGTTTCAGCATCTGTAAGAATCACATTTGAGAGATTGATAACTCCTGAATCTCCATTTAGGGATTCATATTTCTTTTCTTTGTATTTGGAGCGACGCCTTCCTTTTGAGCCCCTTCTCGTCCTCTTGGGGCCCGCTGGTTTTTTGAGGAACTCTGATTCCCGGAACTGCGTCCTTCATCATTTGATGCTTCATATGAGCTCCTTGTCGCAATGTCCTGTGGAATGTGAGACTGAAATGTTTTTCTTCAATATAGATTTATGTTGCTCTTGGGTTTGGCTCTTGTTGCCTTTATATGGAGTAGATGATTTGGTTTCTTAAATGGAGTTGGCCTTTGCCAGATATATATCTGTTTCTTCTTATAATCTACCTTATCTCTCTCATACTTTGTTTGTTTTTTCAACATACTGTAATATCTTTTTCCATTATAGAAATATTTATGGCCAAGGTGCTATCAAGGGCCCGAAATCCTTCTTTATCCTTCAGTAAATTTAATTTGTTTTGTATCAATTTCACTTCATTTTCTGACAGTAATCTATCCTTAACTTTGTTTCTCGTGATGAGATCAATGAGTTTAAATGAACATTCATTCAGAAATCCTGTTCACTCTTTCTCAAAATCTAAGTCAGGGAAACCAAAAGATGGTGATTACTTTATGCGTAAACCACGTGTTATTCTTTGTGCATTCGTATAATTTTGTAAGGAAATAATGTCCCACCAGTTCCTAATATCAATTTATAAGGATTTCTCTAATTGTAAAAAAAGGCCCTTTAAGTCCATAAGATCTTCACACTCGGTTTCTAGCTTGTTTTCAAAAACTTGTTCAGCTTTTTTTGGTTCTAAGAGCATTGTCCCGACAATTAAAGGTATATAGAGGAATAGAAGTGGACGTACTTGCTTCATCAACTTCCATATCCATAATGAACCAACAATTAATGAAACGAATAGAGATAGATGGTAAATATTCAGTAGTCAAATATTGATATAAAACTGTGCAAGGACTGCACTAAAAACAAGGGAATGCACCTTCCAACAAAATTCAACAAACTGTGTGGTCAAGCAATCTCGCAAAACTATAGACAGACTATGTGACTGCGTAATGCTAAAGAACCCAACAGTAGGATAAATGAATGAATGAATGACCAGATACTTGTAGGGGGACCCCTAAATATAAACTTGATAGAAGACAGGTACTGGGTTGCAGTCCCAGATGGTAAGCTCACTAATAAGTGACACTGTTGTTAACAATAACACCAGGAAGATTGAGCATAATAACACCCTATAATGTACTAATTGTCTAAATAAAGTCCTGAACAGGAAAACATGTAGCAAGCGATTGACTCACTCTGAGTGCTGCACAGTCCATGCGATCCAAAGGTGAGGGGTCCCCAGGTGTGCTTCCGTCCAAGAGGTAGGCTAGTAGAGAAGGAGAAAAACTGGAAGAGCACTACTGTAGGTATGAAAAAAGTAGAAAGGACGTCACCCGGTATGGCTGTGTGAGGAAAGAGCTCTGTGGACCCTCTCATATAAACATATAATAAGCGCTTTTCCCCCGGCTCGTTTTCCCCCCCTAAACCTGCCTAAGACTGCCAAACAATCAGCAATGTCCAACAGGACAAAAAGGCAACAACAAACCCAAGGGGTTACGAAGTACTTCACTCCGTACTTGCCTCCCTGCAAGCAGACCTTAGGAGTGCAGTGACAGAGTTGAAGCATGAGATTACAGGCCTGACGGAGAGAACCTCCAAACTTGAGACTAAGCTGGGAGAGGCCTTACACCATCAACTGGAGGCACAAGAAGAAATCATCCGGCTGGGTGAAGAAGTCTCCTACCTGAAAGATGGGCTGGAGGATCAGGAAAACAGGGACCGACGACAGAATTTGAGAATCAGAAACATCCCTGAATCGGTCCTCCCTGACCTCCTCCGCCCATACCTCAAAAAGCTGTTCAACTCAATCTGCGGGGACATGGACGAAAGGGACACAGAGATCGACAGGGCTCACCGCTGTTCGGAATCGGCGTTCTCCGCGCTCCCCACACAGAGCACTCACTTCCTTCGGCGATTCCTCCGCTCAGCGCCGGGCGCGCCCACGCCCTTCCGCGCACACACCTCCACCATCCACTGGCTCGGTTCACACGCGTACACGCGTTACGGAGAATGCTGATTCTGCTCACTCTTCTTCCCGTTCCCCGGACCTCAGGCTCTGCCCCCGCAAGCCGCACGGGCATACTCAGGTTACCAACAAGTCTCACCTGCCCTGTTATGCCTGCACCAATCTGCAGTGTCTCCCTGTAGCTCTTCCTGTTCCGCCTCCGTTCCTAATTGGACCTTCCTGCTTTATCTAGCTCCTCTCTGGTCTGAGTCTTTGCTCTAGTCTCTGCATGGAAGTACTTCAGGATTCTCTTAGTGTTTTCACAGGTTCTGACACGGCTCGTACGACTACCCCCTCTGGCTCTCGATCTCGGCACTCCTTGGACAACGCTCACTCTGATACCCCTCGAACCCGGCTTGGACTACAACCTATCTCCGCTCTCCACTCCTTGACCTCGGGAAGGCATTCTCCACTCTATCTCTACAACCGGTACCGGCAAGTATTGTCTACATTACTACACCTGGCCTGGCAACACTTTATACAACACTCCGGACACGCTCCCTTTGCTGCGGGTGCGTGTATTACCACTTCCCCTTCAGCTCAGGGGACGAGTCTGGTCTGCGGGCAGCACCAGCTTAACAACCGCGCCCTAGGCCCTAAATTTGATGACCCCCGCCATAGGAGGGATGTAATAATCCGCCTCCACAGTTATTCCACAAAGGAGAAACTTATAGGAGCCTGCCGCGAGAAGGATAGCATACAATTCGAGAATGAGTCCTTACAAATATTCAACGATTTGTCTAAAGTCACAATTGCCAGCAGGCACAGTAAATTCCTTACCCTAAGACGACCCACCGAAATGTACCAATTCGCCCGGGCGCTCGGCTTGTCCCCACCATCTTCCTGGAATAACGACAGTGCAGACCCCAGGAGCCGTGCTTCAGAGGAAGCTTCTAATCAAGCCACAGAAAGCCACAAGTGACCAGCACATTCAGAGATTAAGTAACCCCCAAAGTGCCCATTGCCGTTCTGCCCTGTTGGCAACAGTTCTCACCTGAAGAGCCAGGATGAGCCGTGCAGCAGATCAGCTGGGACGCTGAGAGTGGGATCCTGACCTTCCCGACCCACCCTGGAGAAGCTTCAGCAACTACGTGGACCCTAAAACAATCCCGTGTGGTCATCCGCGAAAGAGAAAAAGAAGAATAGCTGCCGACGCTGAGGAGAAAGTGGGGGTCCGAGACTGAGAGGGATCCTCTGAAGTACTTTGGAGCCCTAACTAATCATTGCAGACTCGGATCGATCCCGATCCAGAGGGGAAGGTCTCGCGGCCCCAGGACCCAGGTCTACTGCCTTACAACACTGATCCCCGCGTGCTTGCTGGCTCCTAGTTTAACTGTTGAATTAAACCTGCTGTTTCACCCTATTTGCGATTATTGATGCAAGCTCCCCTCCCAAGCGGCCCCCCGCGCCCCTTTCCCACCCCACCTCGAGTCCCCCTCGCGCCCCCTTCATCCACCCCCGCCCTCCCCGCCTTCCCTGCACCCTGTGCTCGTACCCCTCTGGTCCCCCCCCCCAAGTTCAACTAAGACAGGGACCGCGCAACAGGAACTATCAATGCTGTCAAATGCAACTTAACTATATGCAAGTATTTAAGTTTTTCAGAAGTAGGTTAGAAATCACCTCCTACTACATGTCTCCCCTCCCCCCTCCCCCCTCTCCCCCCTCTCCCCACCAGAGGCTACGAATTACAACGCCGAAAATCTGAAGTGCTACCCTATTCATTGTTACTGTTGCTTCTGTTATTCTCGCTGTCACAAGTTGTTAGATACTACATTTGCCTGATATCTGCAATAGATATTTAAAGGGTGTACCAGGGATTACAGAACAATATATTTCTCTTTACTATGTGTCCCAAGACCCAATATAAACCTCCCCCCTCCTAATACCACACACTCAATTCTACCTATGCAAAGACTGTATTACTTCCCCCCACATGCTGCCCCCCCCCCCACCCAACTACTATCCCAGTTTAGAGGGAAGAGCATAATGTAAAATATTCAAGGGTCCGCGCCCTCCCGCGCTCGCCTGCCTTCCTCACCGGACTCACCCCCTAAGGGCCTTAAGCCCACATGCCAGTTGTTATACCAGGCTACACGCCATTGAGGTCTTTTCTAGACCCTTTCCTCCTTTCTCTCTGTCTCCTGGTTCTGTCCCAGCAGACTCTTTCCCCCACTCCCTCCCCCTCTTTCCCCACTTCCCCCCAGCTTGCCGGCTCGGAATTACCCCTCGATATTTCTCTGCTTGCCGTTACAATATGTCTGAGATGGACTGGAAGTGTAATTTGTCAAGACCTCCCCAGTGGGATCAGAGAGGTCCTAAGATCAACAACAAAACAGGGCCCTTATGGCTAACCAAACCCCAATTAAATTAGTATCCCTTAATGTAAAAGGCCTGGAAAACAATAGGAAAAGAAAGATGGCTATGAAGGACGTGAAAAGGTCGAGGGGAGACATTATATTCCTACAGGAGACACACTTCACGTCGCACGAGCCGCCCAAAATGTTGAGCAGCGCATTTCCAATTCTATTCGTCTTTTAGTAGCAAGAAGCGAGGAGTCGCTATTCTAATAAGACAAGGAACCCCATTCAATCTTGTCAAAACGGTCTCAGACCAAGGGGGTAGATTTCTAGTGGTATGTGGCTCGCTTTCAGGGACAGCGATCGCTCTGATCAACCTATATGCGCCAAACGAAAACCAGACAGAGTTTTTAAAAACAGTAATGGACAAGGTCGATCCTGCCTACCTATCTTCACTGATTGTGGGCGGAGATTTGAACATGGCACTAAACCCTATTGAGGACATATCGTTGTCTCTGAACCGCACGTACACGGCACACTCCCAAACAATAGGGAAAAAGTTTAGAGCTGTGGTCAAGGAGTTGTCATTGGTGGACATTTGGAGATCCCAACATCAGGGCCAAAGGGACTATACCTTCTACTCAACACATCACCAGACTTATTCTCGCATAGATTACTTTCTAGCTACCAAAAATGTTGTAGAGGCTGCACTCAATTCGAACATTGGTCCGATCACTTGGTCGGACCACGCCCCTATCACTTTAACCCTCTCAGTTCCATTCACAAGATCAAGCACCTTTAATTGGAAATGAAATGATTCCCTACTGAATCACCCGGAAATAGAGAGGGAGATCAAGACAGCCCTTACTAACTATTTTGAGATCAATTTCGGCTCAGTCACATCACCAGCGGTGCTATGGGAAGCCCATAAGGCAGCAATCAGGGCTAACTTCATCTCCATTGCATCCCATACGAAGAAGGTTAAGCAAAAATTACACAAAGACTACACAGAGAAAATTTTAAAGTTGGAACAGCACAAAGCTAACCCATCAAGGAAAATTTACAAAACTTGACCGCCACTAGGAACGAGATCAAACAGATTCAGAAGATGTAGAAAAAGCCCTTAAATGGACTAACCAAAAATACTACGATAAGGGCAATAAGGCCTACAGACTTTTGGCTAGTAAACTAAGGGGAATACAGAAAAGATCCCAAATTACCGCGCTTTAGAATAGAACTGGTGAGATAATATACAGCGATAAAGGGATTGCAGAGGAATTTACCTCGTTTTATACTAGCTCTGTCTGTGTTTCATGTTCTGTCTCTGGTTTAAAATATATATTGCCATGCTCAGTAGCAATCCTCTGTGACAGTTTATGCTTATATATATGTTGTGGTTAGATTGGGGGTTTAATATGATCTTGTAGGTGTTCTGCTCGTTTTATACTAACCTATATAATCTTAAACCCAAAACGGGAAACCAAAGACCCAGGCGTCTAAGGCAATAACGGACTATCTAGAGAAATGTCGCCTCCCCTCGTTAACGGAGGAGGAAAACCTACTACTTAACACAAAAATAACACAAAAAGAGTTGATGGACGCAGTAAAAACGCTAAATATTAATAAAGCCCCCGGCCCTGATGGCTTCACCAATGTCTACTACAAAAGATTTTTCCCGACCTTGTGCACTCACTAAATTTATTTAACTCTTTTATGGAAGGTAACCCAATACCAACACCAATGTCCCTGGCCAATCTTGCAATTATCCATAAGGAAGGCAGAGACCCGTTGCAATGCGGAAGTTACCACCCAATATCCCTGCTAAATAACGATCTCAAACTATATAGCAAGATTCTGGCGAATAGACTGAATCCCATTTTGCCTAGACTAATAAACATTGACCAAGTCGGGTTTGTCTCTGGTAGACAAGCCTCAGACAATACTCGCAAAATTATAAATATAGTGAATCATGTTAACCTCACCAACACCAAAGCGATTTTACTAAGCCTAGACGCAGAGAAGGCGTTTGACAGAATCGATGGGCTATTCCTAGACAAAACTATGCAGAAATTCGGTTTTAAAGACTCTTTCCTCGAAGGTGTCCGAGTGCTGTACCGCAACCCATCTGCAGTGGTCAAACTCCCAGGCGGAACCGCAAAATAATTTGATATTAAAAATGGCACAAGACAGGGATGTCCACTATCCCCCCTTCTTTTTGCTTTGACCATCGAACCCCTAGCGGCCAAAATACGTGATAGTATAAATATTCAAGGAGTACCAATTGGTGATACGAATTATACAATTTCCTTATTTGCCGACGACATTATTCTAACCCTAACACAACCTCAGGCCTCTCTTCCCAATCTGCATAAAGAACTGTTAGAATTTGGCAAAATATCAGGATACAAAATTAATAATGATAAATCCGAAGCCCTGAGTATAAATTTACCAGAGCCAGAAGTAAAACTACTTAAATTAAATTTCAATTATAGGTGGAGTTCCTCATACATTAAATATCTGGGAGTGAATGTATCGGAACAACAATCACTCATTGTACAGACACAATTACCAGACTCTCTTCGGGAAAATTAAAAAAGAGCTGGACAAATGGGAAGACTACCAGATCTCATGGATCGGGAATGATCTCGGTAAAGATGAATATACTCCCCAGATTGTTATATTTTTTCCAGACACTCCCGATTCGTGTACCTGGTCCTGAATTGAAAAACATTAAAAATAGACTGTTCAAATTTATTTGGCAGGGCAGGAGGCCTAGGGTCGCTAGGTCAGTACTTATGTCATCAAGATAAAGAGGGGGCTTAGGAGTGCCAGATATAACAAAATATTAATAAGCAGCCCAATTAAGACAAACGGTAGTGTGGAATGCGGCCTCGAACCAACACTGCTGGTTAGAAATTGAGTCCCACTACGCTAAAACTCCTTCTCTGCCAGCTTGTCTGTGGAGTATGGATAGAGGTGACATGCTGGCACACAAATTTGAGTTATATGGAATGAGGCATACCTGGGAAGTCTTGATAAAATGTAAAACCAAATTTAAGCTATCAGATACAGGTTCGCAGCTCACCCCAATTCTCAACAATCCTAAATTCCCCCCGGGATGTGAACCTAAACAATTTGACCAATTCACATCGAAAGGGATCAGAGCGACCGCCGACTTATTGAGTGTGAGGATTCGGGGATTGCGTCCTTTGCGGCACGGTTCCTCCTCGCTACATAACAGTACTGCAGCGGCTGCTGCCTCCGATCTGCCCCCGCTGGTGCGCGCACCCCCGCTCTGTTTACAGAGCACGTGCGCACCCGCTCCTCTTCTACCAGGTCACAGACCTTAGCTCCGCCCCCTCTGTCACACCGCGCCGCCACTGCGTGCGGCGTGCACGCTTGACGTCGCGCAACGAGCCCCAGCTGTGAGTCAAGATTGCTGTGAGCCCTTGTCTCCTGCAGCCTATCCTTGGTATCTGCAGAGGCTCCGACTCCACCCGCCCCCTCTCCTACTGGTTCCTGTCTCCTATAAGAAACTGCCTCTTCCTGTCATACCTTGCTGAACATAACCTTGTGTAGCCTTTGCATGTGCCTGTCTTGTCCAGCCCAGTCTTGTCTTGTTCTCTGCAGTTAACCTCTTGTGTACCGACCTGGCTTTGCATTTGGATTCTCTCTGGCTCTTGACCCCTGGCTTATGGATAACTACTTCAAGTACCTCTCCAACCGCAGACCACAGGCTTACGGACTTCAATTACAAGTACCTCTCCAACCCTTGGACCACGGAAAGTATTGGATTAACCCTTTCTACATACCTAGACCCAGCAATACTACAAACCACCTTCTGGGCTCGCCCTGCTACTGTGGGTGTGTGGCACAGTCCTTCCCACCTCAGTACCGGGGTCAGGTCTTGTTTGTGGGCTCGCGCAAGCGTTACATTGAGCAATAGAAGGCTGCTGAGCTTTCAAGATCTGCGCACCAAATACAAGGCACCAGAATTGGGCGCCTTCAAATATCTCCAAATTAGGCATTTCCTACAAAAACTGTCCCCAAAATTTGAATTTCCCCCTCTCACAAACTTTGAGATGCTGTGCCAAGTCGCCACTCATCAAAAAGGTCTAATAACAAAAATTTATGCTGGAATGGAGATAACAGCGGGCCCCCCACACATGAATACATGCTCAAATGGGAATTGAACACAGTTATAGACCGAGAAGAATGGGAAGACATCTGGGAACTTCCATATGTACCACAACGAAGGAAAATATTTATAAGATTCTGTATCATTGGTACCTGACTCCAGTGAGACTAAAGCAAATCTATAACTTGGCTTCTGATCTGTGTTGGAGAGGCTGCGGACAAAGGGGAGACATGGCCCACATTTGGTGGACATGCCCAAGAATACAGAAATATTGGCTCAATGTGCAAACTTTAATAGAAGACGCAACCAACCTCACAATACCCATTGATACGCTGACCTTTCTACTGGCAAGGCCAATAGAGGAAATTGACCGACCATATAGGAAATTGATATCCTTCATTCTCACTGCGGCGAGATGTGCGGTCACGTCCTCCTGGAAAAAGGTGTTGCCCCCCTCCTTACAAATGGTAAAAAAAAGGCTGAAGTCGTGCTTATGGAGAGACTAACTGCTTTCCTTAAGTGCTCAACAGAAGGCTTTTATAAAATCTGGTAGCCTTGGCTTACCCACTGACTTCATATAAAAATCACCCCACCAGGCCTTGGTCATAAGAGAAGGCCTCCATTCCAAGTGTTTGATTCCCGCCCCTGGGAGGGGGACCCCTCCCTCCTCCCCCCCCCCCCCCCCCCTCTCTCCCCCCCCCCTTCCCTCCTCTTTCCCCTCCCCCCTCTCTTTCTCGCCTCACTCTTGCCGGTTCACGATGTGGGCCTGAGGTCTCGCCTCCTCTGGCGAAGCTCGTTTCTATCCTTAATACTCTCTAATAAAGAAAACCCCATGTTGTATTAGGCCACTGTTGCATTTCAATGTATGTAAATTATATAACCTGCTTAATAAAAAAGTTTGGAAAAAAAAAAAGTAGAAAGGAGGGTGCTTATCCCATAAAAAGATTATTTATTGGTCATGGAAAAACAGGGCAATGGAGAGCCCTACCAACGCTTCACAGAGCGCTTTCTCAAGGTATACATATCACAACTTTATTAACATATATATAGACACAAAATGACATAACCAGCCAATACTCACAGCTCACATGCGATCCACCCACTTTGATTGCTAATGGTCTTCTGATGTGTATACACCTAATCAGTATATTCAGACACAGAGACGACAGTGACTAACTCCGCCCCCAACTACCAATCCGGAGACATGCGTGGTGTAGCAACCCCCAGTAGTACGCGCTTGCGCAGTAACCAACTGAGGGAGAGTCCTCAATGCCAATGGAGGCCGTGGGGAGAGCGCGTCATCAAATGGCCCTGACTGTTTACCTCACTGGGGCTCCAAGTGCGCGCGCGCAACTGCGCTCTGCAAGACACTAGTCCCTCCCCGCAGTGGGAGCAGACACAGTGACAATAGTGTGTAGCCGGGCTCCTCTCTCTCGCACTTGTTGTTGTATGATGGGAAGGTTGCAGCAGGGAAGGCTCCGGTATATCGGAGGTTCGCGACTTCAGGGCACCGCCATATTGATTACTGACGCAGGTGCAGCAGGATGTGGAGTTGACTAGGGAGCAGAGGTCGCGCATGCGCGAGCATAGCTGCCAAAGCCCGCGAAGGAGGAATTGTTCCTATAGGGTAGAGCGTAGGGGACTACGAGCCCCAGCAGTCCCCGCGAGACCATGTGACGCCAGGGAACCAATGGGGTGGCTAGAATATCGGGAGGAAGGGAGATAGGGTTACACGGGGGCGCACATTGTGCAGAGCTAGCGGGAGGAGGAAGGAGACGGAGTTCCATGTGTAGGGAGGCACCCAGCCCCTACCTAGGCCTTATACCCCGGCCCAGTTAGGCCCTGAGTCCCCGTAGAGTGGAGCGGAGATAGGGATTGGCCCCAGACAGGTTCCAGTTCCCCTTACGGTGCCAGATCAGAGACAAGTAAAGAGACAGTACATATCTAGCAGAGGTCTGGGCTCAGACCCCGCTACCGTTGCTGCAGTCATCTGGGTGGGCTCGCCCCGGACGGCTATTGCTTGATCCAGTCGCATCTGATCCTTTGTGAAGACCCTTGGCAGGCCCGGGTACTGGAGTGCCCGGCAGGTAACCATCACCAAGTGCACCAACGATATCATATTCCATTCACAAGGGACTAGTGGCTGCGCAGTCACACATACATATCTCACTTGAGGGTGGAGGACATATTGTGTGGGGTTATTGGACACGGGGTGGGATCACCCGGTGTAGGGGGGAAGCGTCCTGCGAGACGCGGTAGTAGTGTCTCCTCTAGAGAGGGGCACCTATGGATATATACATTGCCTATGCTAACAAGTAAAGTCATTCGGTTGTTTTATATGCTGTGTGCGTGTGGAGTGATATATAATTGTCCTGCGAGGAACCACTCCGCCTCTGGTGGGAGCCATCGCAGGTGGAGGTGCTGCATCAAGTACGAGGTATTACCTATTATTACGTGTGCCCCAGGCTCTCCGTGGCGGAGGCTTAGGCCCTGTGAGCCTACAGGTTATACAGCATATGGTAGCAGTCTGTGTTCACTAGGAAACAGGTCTACAAGTGCAATACCAACCATCGCGTCAGAGGGTCACAGAATACCCCAAGTGCGGGGTGGGAGAATGAAAAGCCAGAGCACAACATTATGCGCAGCACAGAGGGTGAACACATAGTGTGCTGTGAAATACAAACACATAACATTATTAAAACCAATAAACTTAAAATATATATTAACAAAGAAAACATATTTGTAGAACCCCCCTGTCTTAATATATTCTAAATGATGTTAATCGACCAGAAGGGGTAAATAAAAACTATCACTTGACATATGTATAGTCAAACCAACATCCTGATTTGTTTAGGGAGCTGATGATGGTGAATAAATAGAGTGGATATAGAATGGCAAGCAAAGAACATGAGATTGAGTGGAGAAACCTAATATAATGTGATGATTTGTCTAGAAAGGTTCCCCATACATATATGCCCATGGTTGCTTAGCACATACAGTATATCCACTATATAACCTTAGCTAGTACATCCAGCTGTTGAAACATAACAAAGTGTATAACAGATATACATATAATTGACAGGAAAAAATACTCTATCTTAGCTTCCAAGATCATTTTGAAGCTTATTAAACAAACAAGTACAAAAAGATGTAAGAGCAACCAGTTAAAAAAAAAGGCGCTGTTTTATACTTCCCTTTTTGTATATATTGAGCACCCTTATTGTGTATTAATAACATTGTATTATTTTTGTTTTGTAATGAAGATTTTGGTCAGTCTCTTTGCATCAGTGATTCAGTTCACAACCTTTAACTAATTGTCAATTTCTGAGTTGAGAGCAAATTTTGGAGGCCTTTTTGCCTGGTCGTCTTTGACCAGGATTTGTTTTATACTTTATACGGTCTAAGTCTTATGGTTATGGGAAATAGAATGATAATCTGCACTTATATTCCCACTAGCCATATCCCCCACACACTATACTGGACTTAGACTTTTTCCTCACAGCCTTATGTATAACTGGAGCACCCCCTGAATACATATGTAGCCCTCTTTCCTGTTGACCTAGAGCGACTACTAGTGCTGTATGTACCTGCTGGCTCAGCGAGATCTGGGCCTCCGCTAACTGTGAGCCTGGGGAAATATTAGGGTCCTGGCAGCGCCTCCACTTATCCAGGATCCCCAATAAGTGAGATTCCCCTAGGTAAGAACAATGATAACACACTTCAGCTTTGTGACCGTTTACTAATACGTAATGGCACAACCTTAGCTTATACCTATTAGGGATAACACACACAGAATACCGTATATGTATCGCTGACATGCAATGATATACACCTGTAGCTCGGCCACCCTCCTATAGAGTAATGTCACTTCCCACCACCGCGTGCACCCCGCACTGTGTCCAATATATATATATATATCAGTCCCTTGGTCACTCAACCCAGTGTCCCCAAAGAACCCTCCCCCAAGGCGGGATCAGCGCCTGATGGTACCGGTGTTGGTGCACTTATTAAATACCTTCCGGCTACTCCTGCAGCCGGCAACAGACTTCAAAAAGGATCCGCCGAGCCAGCGCAGTCTCTCACGAGTTGGTGATGTCCAGCAGCTTGGGCCCAAACCACTTGGAGTTTAAGGGAACTAGTCCCAATATCAGGGCTCAGTAACCACCATGACATATATATATGTAGTCCATTGATAGAGATCACACACAGGGGAACTGAGCTATAATCCAAGCTACGTGAGACTTAAGAACTTTGACTCCTGTCAATATATAAATGAGGCAGTAATGGAGTGTCTCCGAGGGGGTGACAGACCTATATATATAACATAACGGTCATGCCTGCCTTCTCATTGAAACAAACTGCATATACAAATGACATAAAGGAGTAAACAGGTAAGTACTCACTAATGTAGCAGCTCATCCTGAGGTGGTGCGTGCATCACGCCAGCATAGTAGATCAGGTAAGTGTCCCATGGGGTCCAAAAAATGGAGCATAGCAATGTAAGAGATGGGGGTCACAAACCAGCAAAAACGGTTAAAAAAGTTTATTTGGTAACAAGTGAGGGGTATAGGGCTACTCTGACGCGTTTCGGGAACAAGTCCCTTTGTCAAAGAGTTAGTTTGCGTCTGTATACCTTCCCGAATAAGTATGTGACCCCCCGCCCCCAACAGTGACGTCACGGGGCCGAAATCTCGCGCGATTATTAAAGCTGGAATTCCCATTGGCGGGGAGGGGGGGTGGAAGGGGAGGGGAAAGGGGGGTAAGGGGAATGGTTGAGGGGTGGGGGGTTTGTTGAGGGGAAAGTCGTTGAGGTGTTGGCGGGTGGTGAGGGGGAAAGGGGAAGACGTGGGAGGCCGGGGGTTTTTGTAGACGTCTTCACGGTTTTTTCTTTCGTTTGTTATGCTATTTCTCTTCTCTTTACCCCCTTTGTCTTTATCCCTCCTTTCTCCCCTCTTTTGCTTCCTTATTTCTTTCCTCTTTTGAGGTCGATTGGTGGCGTTTTGTGTGATTTATTTCGCTTTCCCCGGATCGTACTTTTTTCGAGATGGTTGTATATATTTACTCTCACGTTCTTTCCTGTTCTTTGTTTGGCCATTTGGGACATTATTCTTGTGCAGCCAGTTGATTGCTGATAGCAATCTTTGGGATGATGGGGAAGTGAGATGAGGAGCTCGTCCTGGAGGTGATTCTTCCCGCTACCCTATTTCTCTTTTTGCATTCTTGTTTCTCTCACTTTCCTTTCCTTGTAAGCGAACCTCCTCTATGTTCTTTTTTCTGTTAGTTTCGATTGCTCCATGTCGCTGTGTAGCAGTCTGTTATTTTTTGGCTTGTCTTTGTTCATTTTTTATTTACGTGGAGGTGCCTAGTGCTTTAGTCCCCCGGGATTTTCTTATATTCTTCTGTTTGTCTACTCTTTCTCCACCCTTCTTCCCCAATCAATAACTACAGAATAACATGTGCTAATAAGATGTTTAATATAGAACATATCAGAGAAAGTGTTTTAATTCCAGTCTAGATTCATGTCCCCGGGTAGATTCTGCTGATCCAGCGCAGTCCTCACGAGTTTGGTGATGTCCAGACGCTTGGGCCCAAACCACTGCTCACCACCACCGCAGCTCCCGACACTATTCCCTATCTGCTACTACAGTAAGGGAATAGGTGTCTCTCTCTATAGGGCGTTTTCTTGCAGCACAACACAAAGCTAATGGTGACTCAGGGTCTGCACTGGGCCTGAGGGGAAAATCTGGCCTATGCAGGTGGGTCACTGACCCCCTGCACACACACGGACCAACCTCTCCCCTTGCTCCTCCCGGTGCCCTCTGGCTAACGTGGGTCTCTCTCCCCCACGCTTCCCTTCCTGCCTGCCGTATCCCTGCACTCTATTCGTTCCCTGGTTGTCAAGTGGCTCTGCTGAGGCTCATGGGACTTGTGTTACTTCAGAGCCTATTGGTGATTGGCCAGCCGATTCGCGCGACTTACCACCTGCATCCTGCGACCCCTCTCGCATCCTTCTCCCACCCTGACTATTGCGCAATTCCCAACAACATGGCGCGCCCTGTGCTATCGGGCCACAGCGCAAACCTCCGAACGCTCCCTCAACACCACCCACGATAGTCACCCTGCAGCGAGGTACAGAGAGAAACAGACACCCCTACACAAGGAAAACAGAGTCGGCCGCACGGGTCACAACAAACAGCATTATTATTCAAAATAACACATTTATTTTACTATGTTACTTGAAACAAAATTACATTTAAATACTTTCATTCAATTAAATAATTTGCCCATATCAGCAGCCCCTCAGCCAATCTCAGCAGCCCCCCAACCCCTGTCAGCAGCCCCCACCCATGTCAGCATTCCCCCCCATGTCAGCATCTCACCTCCCATGTCAGCATCCATGTCAGCATCCCCCCTCCATGTCGCATCCCCCCCATGTCAGCATCCCCCCCAATGTCAGCATCCCCCCCTCCATATCACTCGTCACACATGGGACCATTGGATAGAGAATAAAGCCATGAAGCCCGAGCCCCCTCGAACTCCAGTATGCCCAGACTGTTTGGGGACAGGAACCGGAACCCCCGGATAATCCCCCCCCCCCCCTCCAACTACCCCTCTCCACCTTTTTGTCTCCTCCCAATGAATCATTTAGTTATTAAGTTTCACGATTCTGGCTAATATTCTCCTATGGTCTTTTTCATGATTTGGGATCCATTTTGGATGTTATTTCCCCACTTAGAGACTTTTTTTTTTCAGTTTCTCTGGCACCTTGATTTCTTGCACTGTTGGTTTTATACCACCCATGCATTTTTATGTTCCTCCTCCTAATATTAATAGCTTTGTAATGTGTGGGTGATATTTTGTAGCCCATGCGATTTTTAACACATTTGAACCCTTTTTATCTCTTTTTTCCTTTTACAGCATGTGTAATGTGTTTAATTAAAAAATGTATGTGTTAATATTAGCAAGAATTATCTTGCAGTTGTGTTGTTCCCTGCTGCCCCCCCCCCCCTGATTGGTCTGGCATGCCCCCTATGCCTGGCCTATCAGTGTGGGCTCAAGGGTATTTATTGTGATTATTTGTTAAGATTGGTTATCTCTGATGAAGTAGCCTTGCTGTGCTACGAAACGCGTTAGATTGCCAAGCTGTTCCTGACTGCCACTGGTAGCGGTTTCGTGCTTTCACGTTTTTGGTGATGTCATCGAGGAGCGACTCATCCTGCGCCTGTATCACTGTTAGACACCGGGCGTTTGGTGCCTTCTCCCCTGCTGCCACTCACGCTGCTCCTTGGATTCACGTGCAGTCTCACGCTGGTAGTGAGGTTCTGCTATATGCACTACGTCCCACGTTAGCTCTCCTGGGTTATTGCCGCGAACGAGACTTGTTCACAGGCTTTTGGGACTGGTTCTTTTACCATCTTCCTGGACTGCCCCATCCCTACCATCAGGGTACTTGGGAGGATTGTCCAGTGCCCCCCGGTGTTGCTACCTACAGTAGAGGCAACGTTTATTCTAACATTTGCTGTAAACTAGCCGGGTTACATTCTGGGTATGTGCTGGGTATGTTCTGGGCTAGTTTGAGGCACGTTTAAGGCATTTCTGCATTGACTAACGACCCATAGGATTAACACAGCAGGGATCCCTGGCAGTCCAATTCAGTTTGAATGGGACTGCCAGGGACCCCCGCTGTTAATCTGATAGGCCATTAATCAATGCAGAAATGCTGGGGCTAGTTTAAGGAAAGTTTAAGGCATGTATTCAGAATGTACCTGGGTGTTTCCTGGGTCTTTTGGGGAATTGCCACTGTTTTTTGTTAGAATAAGAGTTGCCTCTACTGTACCTGAGATTTGAGGACATCTGCGGACTACACCTGGTGTGTGACGTGAGAGGTTCCCTTTTCAGCCAGACCTGGTCGTGATGTGGTAACATGTGAATTGTCATATGACATGCTCCTTTTATTTCTCATTGATGTACGCACAATACTTACCTTTTTTATATGTTTTTTATATACATTTAATGCACTATGAGCGTCGTGCGCTGCCTTTTTGTCTTTTTCTTACTAGTGTCACCAAGCCTGATGGCCATCTGGTCTATCGGAACCAAGGACTTGGAAATTCCCCAGTTCATATACAGGACATGCACACGTTCATTTTCAGAGCTCCCAAACCTTCTTATAAGAAGTTTTAATAAAAAGTTGCTTCAAATAATGCTTAGATTCATTTTCAGAGTTAGAAATAATTTTACTCCCGCAACTGTCAGGAAGCAGGGCTCACGCAACACCTCCTTACCTGCATCGGAGGTTGTTGCTGCCGCCCCTCGCTCCCCGCTGACGTGTCCTCGGCGTGGGACTCGGCGATCTCATCCGACGCCGGTTCTTGCGTCCTCCATCTTGTCGGGGCGCGCGCAGGAGTATCTTACACAGCGCGCGCCTCCGGCAGTAATTTATTCACTCCTCCGGCCATCTAGCCACGCCCCCCATATGCAGCTGCAGCCCCGCTCCTGCTCTCACACTCCACAGCTGATCACAGGCAAGGATCACAGCCTGCACCAGTCACAAGGCGCTCCACGGCCCACCCCCGCTCTGCCTCCTTCCCTGATTGGTCCCTCCACGTATATTACCCCTGTTCTCCCTGGGAATCATTGCTCTGCATAGCTTCTGCTAGTTGGGCTAGTGTTTGTGTGTGCTCTTGTTCTTCGTATTCTTCAGGTTTGACCCGGCTTGGCTTTCTACTCTTCCTCTGGCTCTGGACCCCGGCTTACTCCTCACGACGCAGTCTCTCTCTGCCCTTCGATCTCGGCGCGCTCCTCTACCTCCCGGACCTCTGGCACCCTCGACCCCCGGCTACGGCAATCACCACGATTCTTCTACCTCCGGACACGGCAAGTACCTTTGGTCCCCTTACTAAACACTCCTGGCCTGGCAACTACTACCACACTCCGGACACGCCCCTCTGCTGCGGGTGAGTGGTATAATACTTTCCACCTCAGTGTTGGGACGGGTCTGGTCTGCGGGCAGCACTACCGTGACAGCAACATGGTTGGAGATACCTCGAAATCCTATACCGGGTCCGGTGGTTTGGGCATATACCTTGGGGGGGCTCCCCCTAAACCAAGGACCCCTGACTATACCCGGGATACACAAATCCCTATGCCCCTTTTTACGTTTCTGGTCTGTGCTGAAGCAGGGACTCCTGTCGGTGAGCTGCAAGAACGTTTTCAGGGTAGGATTTTGACCGGAGCATTCTACTTCAAGGTATCCGAGAATCTGACCTCATTCCCAGCTATCTTTTTGGGGTAACCCCGCTACATAGCTACAATCTGAAAACACTTTCTCTGCAAAACCCACCCTGAAACTCATAGCCCAGCAATCTCTGCTTGCTGGCTGACAGAACACATACCCCCTCACTGTCACAGATATATATTACAGATTTTAAAATGTATTAATATTGGTATGTGTGAACTGGATTCTACTATCAATTGCTACAGATTTTAAAATGTATTAATATTGGTATGCGTGAACTGGATTCTACTATCAATTGCTACATATTTTAAAATGTATTAATATTGTGTGTAGCAGAGTTAATCTTGGAGTTGAAATTGGAGGTGAAGATTGAGGACGATCTGAACTCTGAACAACAACTTTACAACTGTGAGAACTTTACTTTCTAAAAGCTGTGATTCTTTGCACTCTTCCTATCCTCCAATAACTGGCCAGTCTCTCCTCCTGTATCCCACTATGCCCTCCCTATTTCTTTTAATGTTTACTGTTTCTTCACTACTTTGTGAACATCTCTGTTCTCTCCAACATCCCCACTCCCCACTGCACCATTATTTATACACCTCTCTCCCAACAACTTCTTTACCCCTTAATAAAAAACACCCACACAAATCCTCTATTCAAACCCTCTATCTACTCCTTCCTGCTGCTGGGGATCTTCCCTAAGCCTGAAGCCAGACATACACACCTGATCTCACTCATGCCTCCCTACCACCTCTTCCCCTGTAAATGGTGTTAACCATTTCATTTAACACTGACTAACCTTAAAACTTGCCCCACAAATCAAGCATCCCAAAAGCCTGCACTCATGGCTACTGTCCCACAGTCACTTATACCACCCATTGTGGCCATGCACACCCATCTACAGCACTTATTCCCTCACCTGCTCTCTCTGTAAGTTTCCCCACAAACCTCTTAGATTGTGAGCTCTTCGGGTCAAGGATTTCCTTTCCTATTGTCTGATTTTTGCTGCACTTATTGTATTATTATAATTCCCTGTACTGTATTCTTTGTGAAGCGCTGAGTACACTTTTGGCTCTATATAAATAAAGACATACAATACAATTACAGAGAACAGATAAATGCATATATCAACTTACATGTTAAAAGTCTGTAATCCAGTAAAATGCAATAAAAGTAGATCTCCTTGTTGCCCTGCTCAACAGGTGTATGGCTCGGTGGTGGTTTGTTAGCCGAGACGTGTGCTCACGCGCGCTGGGAACAGCTGATACTCCGCGTCTCACAGCCTTTTTCAGCCACTTCCAGATTTGTGCAAGGCAGCGTATCCCGTATGTAGTGGCGAGATGCAGTTACTTAGTCCAGAGTAATGAGCCAGCAACCCACACTAGGCAAACTCTGACAATGTAACCCAACCGGCACAGCACACTGGATGCAGCATAAGGGCAATCCCAAGGTGCAATTACAATAGAATGACTCTACCACTACGCGTTTCGCTCACACATGGGCTTCCTCAGGTGGTAATGAGTGACACCGACATCAGTCTTTAAATACCCTCTTGACAGCAAAAATGTGTGAAATGTACTAATGGGTTTTAATAAATGAACCCCCAACATGCATACCATAGAATAAAAAGTATCATGATAGATTACATATTAAAATTAGGGAGTGATGAGAATCCAAGTAGAATTGCATGTGTAGGTAAACACTAAACATAGCCATCTGTAGTGCTATTAATAATAATAAAATGAGGTCTCCAAAAGTCTGATGTGGGTGTTAAATGTAACTAATGAATAGTAACAAAGAAAAATTATAATTAAAATAATAAGATACACAACATAATTCTAGAGATAAAAGAAAAACAAAACAATTAACTAAAAAATGTACAGTAAGACCAAAATTGGCATAAAATCCCAGCCACGACCGCTACGATCCTTTCTGAGAGCTTGGTCCCAAAAAGCTGGACTTAGAAAATATTTTGCCATGAATTTCTGAAGCCGATTTCAGTGTCATTCGCGGAAGTGCATCTTTTTGTCCTTTCAACTTTCCCTCTACTGATCTGGCGCTTAGAATATGAGGACCGGATTGGTTACAAGGTTTCTTATAGTATTTTGGAACTCATTCACAAAATATTACAGCCAATCACAGTGTGGGAACTTTCTAATCAGCCAATCAGAGCGCTGCCAGTCTTCTAAAGCCGGGCAAGCAGATCTTCTGAATCAGCTAAGTGCATGCGCGAGTTTGCCACCTTAGCTACTTGTCATGCAGAAACCACCTGCTGGTCTAGGTGCCTCCACGTCTGGGAAGGCAAATGTAAGCCGAAACGACTTTCATTCATCCCAGGACGTGAATACTTCACTTAGCCATCCTGCCCAAATGTTCTTCTCACCTCTGGCAGCATCTGTGGCTTTGAAGTCCGGTGTCTGAGTAGACTCAGTGGCACCATAGTTGGTAGCTCAGAGGCTCACTCAGAACACCGGTTCTGAAAGTCCCAGCTTATAATACTGTGCACAAGCATATATGTTTAACAAACTCTGTTAATTATCTTACCCCAGTGAGAATGAAACAAATCTACCCCCTGGCCTCTGATTTATGCTGAGAGGCTGCGGACAAAACGGGAGACATGGCCCATATTTGGTGGTCATGTCCAGAAATTCGGAAATATTGGTCCTCTATACAAACGCTCATAAAAGAGGTTAAGGACCTCACCATCCCCAATGATCCTCTGACCTACTTATTGGCAAAGCCAATTGAGGATATTGACAGGCCAGTAAGAAAATTAATCTCCTTCATTCTCACGGCTGCAAGATGCCAAACAAACGGTAAAAAGGCGAATTAACGAGGTCATGCTGATGGAAAAGCTGACGTGTTTCTAAAACAGTCCTAATCAGACTTTTACCAAACCTGGGTGCTGTGGCTTCTGCTCTGAACCAAACCAAGGGACAACCCATCTGCAGAAGCTAACCAGATCTAGCCTCCTTGTCCATCGACACTCAGGCACAGGTACTCGGCGGCCGAGGAGAGGGGTGATGATACCCCCCCTTCTCCCCTTCCTTTCTTCTCTTCTTCTTTCTTCTTTTTCTTGCCTCCTTCTCTACTGATCTCCCCATACCTTTCCCCCTCCCCCCACCCCCTAATGAGACATCCGTGCTCAAAAGATATAAGGTCGAGCTAACACCTTTCCGTTCTCCCCTTCCCCCATCCTTCCCGGTGATGCTTTATTGTTAGGAAAAAAAAAGAAGGGAGAATTGTTCTATTAGGCTATGCTTATACCTTGTTATGATGTTTGACTGTATTTGCCTAATAAAAACATTTGGGAAAAAAAACAAAAAACACTCTGTTAATAAAAATATACAGTTTAAAAATATCCTAAGTCTTTCTGGTTAAGGGGAATAGATTAAGAAGCTGCACATTATTCCTTACTAGCCATATTCCCTGCATACTTTATAATATGATTCCCGGGTACATTTTTTGGGTATCCAGCAACTCTGAATACCGATTACCTAGACACATTCTGACAAAACTTTCTCCGCAAAATCCCCCTTGAAACTCATACCACAGCAATCCCTGCTCGCTGGCACTCCCTGCTCGCTGGCACTCCCTGCTCGCTGGCATCCCTAAAAAGGTAAAAACATATCAAATGTTTTTTGTCGCATAATTTCATGTAATGCAGATACAACAGTTAGGTCCAAGAGCTGACACTCTAGGAACCCAAAACATGGCTCAGAGGTAACCAAACGGGCTTAACATTTATTAAAGAGCCTGGATACCCCCTCACAATCACACCCTGCACCTAGCAAAGTCTAGTTTTCAACCCCAGCCCCAAAGTAAGTGTGTCTTTTTGTCTGTATTTTGTGTATCATTGTGTGTAAGCGAATTCATGCAGAATAAATGACAATTTATTTCACTACCTTGTTTTGCACAATGAATGAGCCTGGTAAAAAGGTGTCAATAACCTGGTCTCCTGTGACAATAGTCAAATGGAACTCATAGGGAAAGTTTCACATTAGTGTAACGGTATTTCTGGCCCGGCCTGACCCACCCCATCTCACATTGGCCCCTGTGGTCTAACCGGTCCCCATTACAGTGTGGTAGTGTCTGGTGGTGCACCTGTTGGCTACAGGACTCCTGAGTATCCCGCATGATGGTGTGTGGGGAGGACCCGTCCAGACAGGCAGCTGAGGTAGTGTGCTGAGTCTCACCTAGTTCCAGTGCAGCGCCTCCACCTCATCAGGGTCCCTGCGTCCGCAAGGGGATGATCCTGTTGAGGAACTCCTCCGTGGTGCAACCTCCTGTGTAATCATACTCTCACACACAGGGGTCTTTCTGATCAGCTCCATCTTTATTGTCACGGTGGGCATAGCTGCCCTCCACAATGGGGTGTCTTTAGCCAGTCATCGTGCCCGTGCTTCCCTTTGAAAGGTATGTCTCCTTGATCAGGGATTCACTACTCTGTGCCAGGTCCCTGGACACAGACTCCTATATCAGCTACTATAACATAATCGTCCCTGCGAACTGAACTCTGCAAACACCTTGCAAGAACTCTTCCTCCTCTTCTCAGAACTCACACACTAACTCTTAGAAACAGTGCTGTGCCTTATGTAACTTCTGAGGCTGACACACCTCTGACATCACTAACCATGGAGTCAGAGCATGTGACTACTCCCATCCATACACAGGGCACATCACCAGGGTGTGAGGGAAAACCTCCATGATTACTGCTGGCATGCCCACAACTTACCAGGCCTTACTGCCAGCAGGAGAGATGACTGTAGGCATTTTACATGACCGCTACATTCTCCCCCTGTGAATCCCATCGTCTCGCCTGGGACCTCAACTTTGTAACCTGCTTCCAGGAACACTGTAACACAAAACATAATTACATCACACAAATTTTCTCATAATGCAGTAGCAAATAATACAGTACAATTCCGCAAGAGCCCCCGCCCGACCCGCAGCCACGAACCCGGTAATGCGTAGTACCACCTAAAAATAGTGATAGGGGTGTCCGGCTTCTTGTCTCACTTCCCTCACCCCCATATCTAGGAACTGTAACTGAGTAATGCCGTGGTATCATCCCTCTCGGGCCTATAGTGTTCCTTGTGTGTTTGGATATTTCTTCACAATGCCCATATGCGGATCAAATGCTCTATCTTCCTCGCCTTCTTCCCCACCTCGCACATCCCATTACGACTAATGCATCTCAATATTTTATCTTGAGCCACCTATCCCTATTCTCCTCTATTTCATCATCCATTGTGGCTCAGGGACATAGGGTACTCACAACCCGTGGTGATGACTTGTAACGAGCCATTATATAGCCGTTCGGCCCTACTGATCCTAGTCAGGTCAGCCTTACTGCCCTCCCGGGTAGCACCATGATAGGGGTTCGTCGGGCCACGGGTCTGACACATGCTGGGACCCTAGGTTCTATCTCCCTATGCTCTATTTGAAGCCGCGCTTCCTGCAACTCCCTGTCCCTTTGTTCTGGGGTAACTCTCCGACGCCCGCCACCCATAGTCCACTACATCCTCTCGCCGGAGATGAAACCGGGTAGACGGTTCCATCCAGCGAGTACCCTTCAAATAGTGGGGCCCACAACGGCTCCTCCTTAAATCATCTGACCTGTCCCTATACCTCCCTAATTCATCTCAAGGGAAGTATACCCCCTCGACCGCTCATGATCGCGGTTACCAGACCACCTAGAAGGTCCCGGGGCCTTTTTCACCTTCACCCACCGGCGCGGAACTGCAAGGAGGCAACCAACCGGGCCTAACCGCGGCCGCTCTCAATCTCCCCTCCCCTGGAGATACCTTCCGTAGCGCCACTGCGCTCTTTCCCAGTCGTCTCACCTCCCCCTTCTGAGGAAATGTCACTGATTCCAGGCTAGGCGGGAACCCGTGACGTGTGACAGGGTAGGGGTTTTAGCTAGGGCATGGGGTTGGGCATACGGACTGGGTAGCGACTGCCACGGTCTGCGACCCGTTCCTGGCTGTCGTAGATGATTTCAAAGGTGATACTTCACCTCCTCAGTCCTCAGATCACCCGTCCAGCTTCGGAGCCGTTGAGGTGATTGGGACCTTCCCCAATCGCCAAAACGTCGCTGCGTCTTCCCCTGGGTTCCGCGTCACCACCGGGGAAGCGATTTCCTACCCGACCGGAAGCGTCGCATCTTGCATGGGCAGCCCCATGCGGGATCTCTTCTTCTACGACGACATCCGGTTTGCTCCGCCGCGCCACCGGAAGTGATGGCCGTCACTCTCACGTTCGGGGGCCTGGCGCGCGCCTTCCCCGCCTTCGCCGCCTGCTGTAATCAAGATAGTGATAGGGCTGACTTGGCTTATCCCCATCCGCAGGGTGTAGCGGTCTCTCTCCCCCCCTCCTAGATCAGGTCGGGATGGCGGACTCCATCTGTCGGCTCGCCGATCTGCGGGGGATGCCCTGTTCTCAAGGCCACCACTCACCCCACGGGGTGTTGTCTTCCGGTCTGCCTTTTTGACTCCGCTTTTAACACCGCCGCTCACGGAGGTCTCGTCGAGTAATCCCCCTTTCCCTACTTGGGGTCTCCGAGCGGAGTGAAAGTTCTTTTTCCGCCGATTGCGGGAGGTGATTCAGCTGCCTCGATCGCCACTGACGACCCCCGACTTGACCGGCTCCAGTCCCTTGTTTCCTGGCTCGCGCGGTCGATCCATAGCGCGCCCGGGACTCGGCGTCGGGGAAAGCGGCCTTGCCATGTCCACCGGGGGGTCAGCAGGCTGGATTGGAATAAATGTGGGCATAGGCCACAGGTATAAAGTCCCGCAATGAGGGCAACGTGCCGCCGTTGTTGACCGTGCCTCGCGGCAGCCCACATTGTAGGCAGACCCGACCACCGTCTCGGTGTGGCCAACCCTCACTACTAGCAACCCGCCGGGGTACTGAGTAGGGTGGGTGGAGGACCACGTGCCCACATGGAGGAGCAGGCCATTCTTGGTACAGGAGCCACTTCCTGTATAGGTCTTCTTTTGCTCAGTGTTCCTCGCAACTGATGGTGGAAGTTGCTGGATCCGCCACTCCTGCTTCGGCTCCTCCCTTCTCTGACAGACTGGAAACCCCCGCCAGGGGTTGCAATTATGGGCGGGTCCCACAGGGGAATATCATGCCCCTAATTAAGGCGGCACCTCTCCATGTCGTGGGCGTCGGTTAGCGTTTCGCGCCAATTTCCCCACAAGGGTGGGGTCTTTTTCCCGCGGCTAGTTCCCGCCTTCTCCTGGCAGCCGCCCTCTGTGCAAGGTGAACTATCCTTTTTGCACGGCTCTTCCAACGGCCGGGAACTACTTTTTGTAGTGGCGCCGTCTGGATATTAGTCCCTGGGCCAGTGGGTGCATTCCACAGGCCATAGTTGAAAGTCACCCCCCTGGTAGAAATCAGGGGAGGGTCCCATAGACTAATAGCGGTTGACTCAGCACAGGGGCTGAGTGAGTCACTGTCCATGCAGGCGCAGCCATAGCTTTCGCGCCATGCCCCCATCAGGGCGGGGCTCTGCTGTTCGCACAATTCCTCCGGCCAGCTTTTTGCAAGTCCTGCACCAGCAACATTTTCTGTACTGTCCATGTGGTTGTCCCTAGCAAGCGGGAACCGCCATTTTGGTTGGCTTTTAAGCCCAAAAAGTCATTTTGTTTGTTCTCCTCCGGGGGTTCTCCCCAATTTTTACAATTTCCTCACACTCTTCAAGGTGGCCCCTCGGTGTCCCAACAGGATAAAAACGGGCAGCACGGCCTTCGCTTCCGCTCCAGAGCAGACTGGTTAACGATAACTCGGCGGACTGTTTGCTCTTCAGTGGGGTGCACGCACGGTGCCCTCCCCATCAGCTCTGATCGCCATTTTGGGTTCTCCGCGCCACGCGGATCCTCCATTCTCTGGGTTGTCTCTCCTCTCGTCACAATTATCGTACATGGGTCTCCGCTCTGCGGGGCAGCCACCACACGGTACAATAAAGATTAGCTTCAGATGCACCACCACATGGTAACCTGAACTAGGCTGGACTCATGTTGCACTACCTCAGGCTGGCTCACTCTCTCAGTGTCTGCTGTATCACCTTCCTCCCAGTCTGTGCTCCCTATTGGGAGTGTCTGGAATGGGCTAGGTACTGCTGCTGCTCGCCATGCAGTATGTGGGCGTCCTACCTCTCTTGGTCAGCCTAGCGACAGACCCTCTCCAGGATTCCTACCAAGTTAAAGGCTATCCCTTCTGGATCCTACCAACTAGCACTGCCTCAAGGTGACTGCGGTCAGTCTATAGCCCGGCTCCAAACCCCTCACTCCTTTCAGGCCCCTAGGTTTGTCCCTGCGAACTGACAATATCCCCGTCAGCCACTGACACCCCTAGGTCCTCCTACGCAGCACAGAGTGGCAGCAGACACTCTCCTGTTTCCCAGTGTGCCTAGCTAGAGCTGTCCTGATGACAGATCTGATCTCAGCAGTCTCGCCTCCAAATGTAACGGTATTTCTGGGCCCGGCCTGACCCACCCAATCTCACATTGGCCCCGTGGTCTAACCGGTCCCCATTACAGTTGTGGTAGTGTCTGGTGGTGCACCTGTTGGCTACAGGACTCCTGAGTCTCCCCGCATGATGGTGTGTGGGGAGGACCCGTCCAGACAGGCAGCTGAGGTAGTGTGCTGAGTCTCACCTAGTTCCAGTGCAGCGCCTCCACCTCATCAGGGTCCCTGCGTCCGAAGGGGATGATCCTGTTGAGGAACTCCTCCGTGGTGCAACCTCCTGTGTAATCATACTCCACACACAGGGGTCTTTCTGATCAGCTCCATCTTTATTGTCACGTGGGCATAGCTGCCCTCCACATGGGGTGTCTTAGCCAGTCATCGTGCCCGTGCTTCCCTTTAAGGTATGTCTCCTTGATCAGGGATTCACTACTCTGTGCCAGGTCCCTGGACACAGACTCCTATATCAGTTACTATAACATAATCGTCCCTGCGAACTGAACTCTGCAAACACCTTGCAAGAACTCTTCCTCCTCTTCTCAGAACTCACACACTAACTCTTAGAAACAGTGCTGTGCCTTATGTAACTTCTGAGGCTGACACACCTCTGACATCACTACCATGGAGTCAGAGCATGTGACTACTCCCATCCATACACAGGCACATCACCAGGGTGTGAGGGAAAACCTCCATGATTACTGGCATGCCCACAACTTACCAGGCCTTACTGCCAGCAGGAGAGATGACTGTAGGCATTTTACATGACCGCTACATTAGTTTCCAGTGAACGCTTAATGTGTGGGAATTAGCCCAAGTGTTTCAGATGGGACACTTTGGTATTCTGTATATCCATGGTCGCTCACCCCAGAAGGTGTATGCTTGGGGGGAGGATAAGTGACATAGTCACAGGATAGTAGGCAGGTTTCTGTCTGATTCATAGCAGAAAGTGCAAACGTAGTGGGGATCCACCCCACAGATTCCCAATCACTAAGGCTAAGGCCCCGCTCCCTCCGTCAGCGCTCCCGCACTGCAGACAGGCGGGGCGCTGACATACACAGACCGCGATATGCGGTCTGTAGGGAGCCGAAGCCGGAGCGGGAGGTGGGCGGCTTGAGTGGGAGGGGGCGTGGCTTGAGCAGGAGGGGGGGCGTGGCTTGAGCGGAGGGACCCGCTACTCTCCCCCCCCCCTCCACGCGCTCGGGCTGGAGCAGCTGATTGAAGGTAAATAAAGCAACACACACACACACAGGTACTCATACACACGCACGCAGGCACTCATACACACACGCAGGCACTCTCACACACACACGCACGCAGGCACTCATAAACATACACAGACACACAGACAGAGGCAGGCACTAACGCACTCAGGCACACACATACACAAACACAGACAGGCACTCAGACACACACACATACACACACACACACACAGACAGGCACTCACGCTGCTGTCCCTCCACACTCCTCCCCACTCCCCGAAGCCTCTCCTCCTCCCGAAGCCTCCCCTCCTCATTGGCTCACAGCCACACCACGTGACGCATCAACGCTAGGGATCACAATTCTCTTGTATCCCGTAGCGGCTGACGCGTCACAACGTGTAGTGAGCTGTGCAGCCAGGGGGGACCGGGACCGGCTCGGGAGGATTCCCCTGCTGGTGGGGAACTCTTGTGCAGCCGCCCGCGCTGCCGAGCGCAGCAGGTCCCAGGCCTAAGGCTGGTGGATAGGAAATCCATACCAGACTTGACAATGGTTCTGGTTCCCCCTCACCTTCTCTCCTAATTACAATGTAGCCAGGACCCCTTTGGCTCCCCATTCCTCCGGTGTCCCTCCCCTTACCTTCACGATTGCGGGGGAGTTGCGGGGGTGATCAGCTACACGGCGCCGCCATCTTGGACATACTCGCGCATGCGCAGACACAATGTGGCGGCCATTACAGTGTTGGCGAAGTGGTAGAAGAGGCGCTCCATAGTGAAGGGACTGTCCACAGTTGTGCATGTTCAGTTGAGAGTAGCGGCGGCCATTACAAGTTCACGAATGCGCAGTGTAGATCGTGCACGCGACCCCAATACTAAAGGGGGCCATGGGGAACTACAACTCCCAGCAGCCACAGGGGCTGGAGCACATGTGACTCACGGTAGCCAATAGAGTTGCTAGACCCCCCTGCTGACAGGATATAGATACTGCAGACAGGGACCATGCTAGTCAGTAGGAGGTGGGACACAGAGAGGGCTGGGTGTGTTTGTACAGGGAGGCAAGTAGCCTCTGCACTAGGCCAGAGATCTCCCCTTAGGCCCCAGCTAGGCCCTAATCACCCTCAGATTGTGGCTGCTACAGGGACGCCCCCTAGGATAGGGACAGGGTCCTGTAGTGCAGCTTAAGTGAGGGTCCAGCTAGGAAGAGCGTTATATCTTGGCCATTGCTGTGAAGGTGAATCATGCTCTGTGGTAGCAGAGGCATAGACTGTTCAGTGGTGGATCACTCTGTGTGGGAGAAATCCATCACAGAGGCGGACGCGACGTGCGATCGTCCTTCAGGAAAGGGATCCCAAGTAAAGGTCACCTGCGTGCCCGGGTGTGGACACACCCGGCAGGTACAGTCAAGTCACCAAGTGCACCAACCTCATCTCATCTTAGTGGGCAGCGCTGTCTCACACATCCCTCTGCATATAAAGGTCCCGATCACGTGACCGCGGAATGTAAACAAAGCAGAGGGATACCGGCACCCCATAACGGGGCCTGTATCTCGGGAAGCAGGGGGTCCCCGGACCTAAACCCAAAGCGGTTCCGCTCCGGAGACCCTCTGCACATCTACAGTATGAATAAAACACCAATATCCATAAACACTCGTTCCTTACCTTTGCGGCTATGTGCTATGGTAACGAAGCAGCATGAATGTATTTTTAATAATATTGTACAGTGAGCAGGGGGTTCCCTGAGCCACAAATCAAAGCTCAAGGGACCCCCTGCTCCTGCACAATATTATTAAAATACAGAAATGCTGCTTCATTACCATAGCTGATAGCCGCTAAAGCAATGAAGGGGTTAACCCACCGTGCCCGCTTTATTGTGGGTAGCGGGGGTGGGTGAAGGGGGTATTTGGCCCTTGGTGTAAGTTTAGGACTTGCGGGGGGGTTGCGGGTGCACTTAACCCCTTCACGACCGTAGCAGTTAATAACGCTACGGTCATATGAAGGGGTTAACCCCTCCCGCCTACCCCCCCCCGCAAGCCCTAAAAAACCACTGTTGGGGCTAATACCCCCTTCACCACACCCCGCTACCCACAATAAAAAAAATCACACACAGCAGCCCCACAATAATAAAATAAATCTAAAAAATAAATACATGAATATAAATAAATAAATTTAAAAACATTTTTATTCATAGTGTAGATGTGCAGGGGGTCTCCGGAGCTGAACCGCCTTGGTTTCAGGTCGGGGACCCCCTGCTTCCCGAGATACAGGCCCCTTTATGAGGTGCCGGTATCCCTCTGCATTTAAAGGTCCCGATCACGTGACCGCGGCATGTAAACCAAGCAGAGGGATACCGGCACCCCCCAAGGTGCGTGGTTGCCGTGGTGGGCATATCCAGGAATACCGACTACCTCGCCGTACGCACCCAAGTACGAGAGTATCCGGGGATGACCACGGCCCTGATGATAGACTATAGACTTGATACTGGCCGAGGCCGAGGAATCACCTACCTCATGGGCACAGAATATGACATATGCTCAAAGACTAGTCCCCAGGTATTGAACCTGCCCGAGCCCTCAGCAGAGGAAGGTATCATGATCTATCCTGACCCCCAGGCTTCCGAAGAAGCGTCAGCCCCTACTGAACCCATCGCGAGCCACTGGGCCATCAGTCCCCCTCACGGATCAGGCCCCCCCAGAGTCTCCTTCACCCCGAGTGGTATCGGGGAAAACAGCAGCTGGGCAGGGAGCCCACTCACCTCACCTACTCCTGATAGACGATCCAGCGGCGGGCCTTCAAACATGCCTAGTGTAGGAACTGGACACAGTAATGACGACCTTTCCTTGAATCTGCTCGCCTCCCAACTAGTAGAAGCTGTCACCAGTTCGACCCAAGCCCAGCACTATTGTAAACTTAAGGCTTTTTCTGGGATTCTGCCGACTCCTGCGGGTGAAGAAGGGATAGAGGCCGCGGACTGACGACCATATTACCCGGGGGAGTGCAAAAGATGGCCGTCTGGTGTTGTTATCCCGAACGAGACGAGAGTGACCAGCTGTTCTCTCTGGAGAATACGCCTGAAGAAGAATAGGTTCAGAGAGGGTATAGGGTACTACCTGAAGTGAGGGAGTGGACGGCTAAGATCCCTCTACGAACCCATGTGTATGTACAGAATCTCTCCCCCTTTCCGATGGAATTTGATGCCGACCAGAAGTTCGGTTGCATATATCCGGTCAGCCCTGTAGAAACCACGCCTCAGGTGAAGGCGGCGGCCGTGGATGAGCGGGTAGTCGATCTGGACTTCAACTGACACATGGGTTTCTAGAGGGATTCTTAGCCGTCCACATCCATCACTTCTAGTAGTACCGTCCTACCCTCTTCTGAACCTCTATTCTTCTCTCAGGGCGTATTCTCGCAGAGAGAACAGCTGGTCACTCTCGTCTCGTTCGGATACAAACACCAGACGGCCATCTTTTGCACTCCCCCGGGTAATATGGTCTCAGTCCGTCGGGCCTCTATCCCTTCTTCACCCGCAGGAGTCGCAGAATCCCAGAAAAAGCCTTAAGTTTACAATAGTGGGTGGGCTTGGGTCGACTGGTGACACTCTACAGTTGGAGGCGAGCATATTCAAGAAAAGTCGTCATTACTACGTTTCCCATTCCTACCACTAGGCATGTTTGAAGCCCGCCTCTGGATCGTCTATCAGGAGTAGGTGGTGAGTGGGCTCCCCTGCCCAGCTGCTGTTTTCCCCGATACCACCGGGTGAAGGAGACTCTGGGGGGGCCTGATCCGGTTAGGTGGGACTGATGGCCCAGTGGCTCCGATGGGTTCAGTAGGCTGACGCTTCTTCGGAGAGGGCTGGTCATAGATCATGATACCTTCCTCTGCTGAGTGGCTCGGGCAGGGGGTCAATACCGTGGGGACTATCGTTGTGTATGCGTGGGGGATGGAATGGGTGAATTCTGTGCCCATGAGGAGGATTCCTCGGCCTGGCCCAGTATCAAGTCTATAGTCTATCATCAGGGCCGTGGTCATCCCCGTAACTCTCGTACTTGGGTGCGTACGGCGAGGTAGTCGTATTCCTGGATATGCCCACCCGGCAACCACGCACCTTGGGGGTGCCGGTATCCCTCTGCTTGGTTTACATGCCGCGTCACTATCGGGACCTTAAATGCAGAGGTACCGGCACCTCATAAAGGGCCTGTATCTCGGAAGCAGGGGGTCCCCGGACCTGAAACCAATGCGGTTCAGCTCCGGAGACCCCCGGCACATCTACACATGAAATAAAATGTTTTTAAATTATTTATTTATATTCATGTATTTATTTATTTAGATTTTTTTATTTATTGTGGGGGCTGCTGTGTGTGAATTTTTTTTATTGTGGGTAGCGGGTGGGTGAAGGGGGTATTAGCCCCAACAGTGGTTGTTTTAGGGGCTTGCGGGGGTGTAGCGGGAGGGGTTAACCCCTTCATGACCAGCGTTATACTGCTACGGTCGTGAAGGGGTTAAGTGCACCCGCAACCCCCCCGCAAGTCCTACCTTACACCAAGCCAAATACCCCCTTCACCCACCCCCGCTACCCACAATAAAGCGGCACGGTGGGTTACCCCTTCATTGCTTTATCGGCTATCAGCTATGGTAAGTGAAGCGCATTTCTGTATTTTAATAATATTGTGCAGGAGCAGGGGTCCCTTGAGCTTGATTGTGGCTCAGGGAACCCCCTGCTCACTGTACAATTTATTAAAAATACATTCATGCGGCTTCGTTACCATAGCACATAGCCGCAAGGTAAGGAACGAGTGTTTATGGATATGGTGTTTTTATTCATACTGTAGATGTGCAGAGGGTCTCCGAGCGGAACCGCTTTGGGTTTAGGTCCGGGGACCCCCTGCTTCCCGAGATACAGGCCCCGTTATGGGGTGCCGGTATCCCTCTGCTTTGTTTACATTCCGCGGTCACGTGATCGGGACCTTTATTGCAGAGGTATGTGTGGACACTCTGCCCACTAAGATAGATGAGTTGGTGCACTTGGTGACTTGACTGTACCTGCGGGTTTGTCCACACCCGGGGCACGCAGGTGGACCTTTACTTGGGATCCCTTTCCTGAAGGACGATCGCCGCGCGTCCGCCTCTGTGATGGATTTCTCCCCACAAGTGATCCACCACTGAACAGTCTATGCCCTTGCTACCACAGAGCATGATTCCACCTTCACAGCAATCCAAATATAACGCTCTTCCTAGCTGGACCCTCACTTAAGCTGCCACTACAGGACCCTGTCCCTATCCTAGGGTTCTAAGATCCCTCTACGAACCCATGTGTATGTACAGAATCTCTCCCCCTTTCCGATGGAATTTGATGCCGACCAGAAGTTCGGTTGCATATATCCGGTCAGCCCTGTAGAAACCACGCCTCAGGTGAAGGCGGCGGCCGTGGATGAGCGGGTAGTCGATCTGGACTTCAACTTCGGTGAGTCGACGCTGTCCACCAAGTGGAAAGAACGGCTGTTCTCCACGAGTGAGATGGATGTGGGGTGCAGTCGCAGTGCCCAACATACCATTCGACTGAGTGATGCCACTCTATTCCGAGAACGTTCTCGTCGCATCGCCCCGCGGGATGTGGATGATGTGAGGAACGCCATACAAGACATGGAAACCGCTGGGATTGTGACGGAGTCTCGGGGACCCTACACGTCACCCATAGTGGTGGTGCGGAAAAAGAACGGGTCCGTACGACTGTGTGTCGACTATCGAACTCTGAACAATCGTACGATACCGGATCAGTACAACCTTCCGCGCATTGAAGAGATCCTGAATGCGCTGAATGGAAGTCAATGGTTTAGCGTGCTCAACCTCCGATCCGGGTACTATCAGGTACCTATGAATGCGGAAGATCAGGAGAAAACAGCTTTCGTCTGCCCCTTGGGATTCTACCAGTTTACACGTATGCCTCAAGGTATATGTGGGGCGCCTGCTACCTTCCAACGGCTTATGGAGAAGACTATCGGGGACATGAGCCAGCGGGAGTGTCTTGTATACCTGGATGACATCATTGTCTTTGGAAGAACTCTAGAAGAGCACGAAGAGCGGTTACTTAAAGTGATAGACCGTCTGGGGAACGAAGGGTTGAAATTGTCCCTAGACAAGTGCCGGTTTTGCCATACCTCAGTGACCTACGTGGGACACATCGTGTCCGCCCAAGGGATCGCCACTGACCCCGCCAAGGTAGAAGCAGTCGTGAACTTGCCTCGTCCCGAGAATGTCACGGAGCTGCGATCCTTCCTGGGATTCTGTGGGTACTACCGTCGTTTCGTGGAAGGGTACTCTAGTAGGGCGAAACCCCTGAACAATCTGTTGAAGATATACCCCGAGGAAACCGGGAGGAAGGCTGTATCTGCTCGCCAACCGTTTGGTGATAAATGGACGTCTGAGTGTGAACAGACCTTCTCGAAATTGAAGAAATGTCTGACCGAAGCGCCGGTGTTTGCGTATGCTAATCCCGAACAACCATACGTTCTGCATGTGGATGCCAGTCTCAATGGACTGGGCGCTGTCCTGCACCAGAAGCACCCCGAGGGCCTTCGGCCTGTCGCCTACATCCGTCGCAGTTTGACCCCCAGTGAACAGAGGTACCCCGTCCACAAGTTGGAGTTTCTGGCTCTCAAGTGGGCTATCACCGAGAAGCTGCACGATTACCTGTACGGTGTTACCTTCGAGGTAAGGACGGATAACAACCCCCTCACATACGTCAATACCTCGGCCAAATTGGACGCCGCCGGACACCGCTGGCTGGCCGCCCTAAGCAACTACAGTTTCTCCATGAAGTATAAGCCGGGACCTTTGAATATAGGGGCTGACGCTCTATCCAGACGACCCGGGTTAAGTGCTATTCCAGATGATGAGGAATGGGAGGAACTCCCCGGACCCGGAGTGCGAGCTATGTGTAGCATGGCCGCCATTGTCGACGACCAAGTGGCCTTTTCAGAATTAAGAGTGGCCGATTCATTTGGATGCCGGTCGCAGGCTGTCCCAGCCGCCTACTGCGACCCAAAAGGGATGCACATCACGCATGACAAGGTGTTACGGTGGAAAGATCTGGTAGACTATCAAATACGAGATCCTGTTGTCAGTATCATCCGACAAGCCGTTGCAAGGAAGAATCCAGCCCTTCTGAAGCGTGCTCCAAATGACTTAGTGGCTTTGCTCATGCGGGAATGGGACAAATTCGAAATAGACAATTGCTTACTCTATCGGGTGGTGCAATATCACAACCATCCGGATAGGCGACAACTAGTCCTCCCTAAGAACTTACAATACCTAGTGTTGAGATCCCTACATGATGATCATGGACATCTTGGGATAGAAAAGACCTTTGGGTTGGTTCGAGATCGCTTTTTCTGGCCCAAAATGCAAGAGGCCGTTGAACGCCACTGTCGCCGCTGTACCAGGTGTATACAGCGCAAGACCCTGCCTACCCGAGCAGCCCCCATGGGCCATCTAAAAAGTTCTGGCCCCATGGACCTTGTGTGTATGGACTTTCTATGCATTGAGCCTGATAGCCGGGGAATATGCAACGTGTTGGTCATCATGGACCATTACACCCGGTATGCCCAGGCCTTCCCCACGAAAGATCAGAAAGCCATCACAGTTGCAAAAATATTATGGGAGAAGTACTTTGTGCACTATGGTCTCCCCAACCGCCTTCACTCCGACCAAGGGTGGGACTTTGAGAGCACCTTGATCAGAGAACTACTGAAAATGCTGAACATCACCAAGTCACGAACGACCCCGTATCACCCCGAAGGAGATGCACTGCCCGAGCGCTTTATTCGAACCTTACTGGACATGCTCGGAACACTACAGAGTCCTCAGAAAACTGAATGGAGTCGACACGTGGAGGCCCTGGTGCATGCGTACAATTGCACCAGGCACGAGTCAACGGGATTCTCCCCATAGTTCCTCATGTTTGGGCGAGAGGTGAGACTGCCAGTGGAAGTACGTTTTAGAGTTTCGACGAATGGGATACACAATGCTACCCATTTCAAATACGTGCAAAGACTTAAAGACAGTTTACAGCAGGCCTATCAACAAGCTGAGAAGGCTACAGCTAAGTTGAACGCTGGAAATAAAAGACGATACGACCATAAGGTCAAATATCGGGAACTCCGTCCTGGGGACGCTGTGTTGCTTAGGAATCTGGGAGTCCCGGGAAAACATAAGTCAGCTGACCGATGGAGAGATAGGGTATATGAAATAGAGTCTCAGATGCCTGGCCTCCCGGTCTATCGCATCAAAGACACTGAAGGCCGGGTAAAGGTATGGCACCGAAATCATCTTCTTCCCATTCCACAAGTGGGAGAGGAGGAAGCAGAGATACTGGCCACACCGCTCAACGGTGAGTCCGACGTACCAGAGATGGGTCAAGAAACTGTCCATAACGAGACCCCCTCTGAAACGCCTGAAGATCCTATGGAAGGACCCTCTCAAAGGGACTACCCTAAGGATGGGGCATCTCCCGGAGGAGCTATGGGTAAAGGGCCTCGTAGGCCAATGCCTACTAAGGTGGCACCAACAGGCCAGCCTTTGGATGTACAGAGCCCGTGCTTTGTGCCTAACAGAGACTGTTCAGAGACATTTCTCCCCTCAAGGGAAGAGGCTGAGCCTCAGGACTGTGTTTATTATCCCCAAGAGGGAGTTGTGGAAGAACAGCTTCGCCGGAGTCAAAGAATCAGGTACCCTCCAACTCGGGTAACCTATGATCAAATTGGGGCACCCCATTATGAGGCTCAGCAGTGGGCTCGTAGCAGAGTGCAGTCTGTCATTGTGATGTTCACTGAAATGTGCAATCTGATCTAGAGATAAGTAAGATCGTATGTGGCTGTTGCTTTTTTTATTATATAATAGTGTTGTGCATTTTCATTATATAACTTCTGTACATAGTATATTGAGTCATGTCCCAAGTGAGGACGTTGGGGATTTTACCAGGGGGAGGATGTAGCCAGGTCCCCCGCTCCCGTTGCTGGCCCCCCTCCTCGGGACACTCACCGCGGAGGTAGGGAGGTTAGAGCCGCTCGTGGTGAGGTGCGGGGGCGTGTGCGCTCATAGCGCGGCTCAGGTAGAGGCGGCCGGTTGCCGGGGACGCGATCGGGCCATTGCTAGGGCCGCGGTCGCGTCGTTAGGGTTGCGGCGGCTAGTTGAGCAGGGCGCCGCCATTGAAAGATAGCTCGCGCCTGCGCAGTTAGAGCAAGTGCCGGGAGAACTCCAGACAGCTCGCGCATGCGCAGATATGAGCCCGCGAAGCCCTAGCCTGTTAGGGAAGGCTCTAGTCAGGGACTACAGATCCCATGAGCCTCTGCGCGCCCCACGTGATGCCAGGGAGCCAATAGGGCACAGTGACTCCCTGCAGGAGCAAAGAGATACAATTCGCGGGGTTTTGAGAGACTGGCAGTTGGTGACAGGAGCAGCTAGGGGAAGGAGGTAGGTGCAGGAGTCAGTGACTCCCTGCAGTAGGCCAGCATCCCCCTAGGCCCCAGATAGCCCTGAGTCACCCTAGTGGAGTGTTGTAGGGATAGGCCCTAGGTTAGGGACTCTGCCCCATTAGCTATTTGATAGTAGGGAACAAAGAACATTGTCTGTCTTGCTGAGAGAGAGTTGGACTATTATCAGGGTGGGATCGCCCCTGTTGGATCATCCTACGGTGGATCCGGATATCGTGCAGGAGTTCGTCTTGACCCTTTGCGAAGCCGTTGCAGGTCCGGGCACTGGAGTGCTCGGTGTCACACTTGCCTCTGCTCCGCGCGGAGACCGACTCAGGGAAGCACCACGGGGCAGAGTCATGCGCCCACGCACTGCCAGGGCAGTGCAGGCGCAGCGGCGGGATGGCGGAGCTCCGCGAGACGCATCGCGCACGCGCACGGGTTGCTCGGCAACCAGGAAGCAGGAGAACGTGAGGGAGCTGCTGGAACCTCCCACAGGCGGAGACTTGCTGAGTAAACCGCATGACGTCATCACGTCGCGACGCGCATCTCGCACGCGCGCAGGTTGCCCGGCAACCAGACCTAGCATCAGGAAAGCCTAATTGCAAGCTGTTTTTGATCAGTGTCTCTCTGACACCATTGGTGGACCAGAACACACCCCTGCAAGGTAATTGGACCCTTCCCACTTATATACCTGCTTCTGCCTGTCCTTCTTTGCTGAGCATAAACTCCTGTTTATGCATTGTGCTCACCGTTGCTGTCTAGTTTTGTCTTGAACTTTGTCTGACCTGTTTGACCCTGCCTGTTACTTGGATTTCTACACTCTCCAGCACTTTGACCCCGGCTTCGTTACTCGACTACTCTACCTTCTATTACCCAGGACCTTGGCTACGAAACTCTACCTACCCGGACTCTCCAACCCTGGAACACGGCAAGTACCCTGACTACCCTGACCTCTCCAACCCTACGACGCGGTACGACTAGGACTACGCATTCCGGACAGGACTGCGTGGTTGTGGGTCGGTGCCTATACAACCCCACCTCAGCCCCGCGGTCTTTCGTCCAGTTTGTGGTGAGCGCAGCGTGACAATATGCTCAGCCTAACAAACATGGACGCCGCTGAGGTGGCCCGACGCTTAGACACCCATGAGGATTGCTTCCGGCAACTTACCAGTTCATTTACACTAAAAGAACAACTAGTTTCCCAACTTAAACAAGACGTGGATACCCTGACTGAACAAGTTAGACGTTTAACTGTATCTACCACAAACCCCGTCCCACTCGCAGCCACTCCTGCACTTATCACACCTACCTCCGAACCACGACTACCTGCGCCCAACCGTTATGCAGGGGATCCCAGCGGTTGACGGGGGTTTCTGAACCAGTGTTTCATACAGTTTGAACTAATGCCCTCTCGCTTTCCGGGTTCCACGTACTAAGGGTCGCATACATAATCTCCTGCTGACTGACGGCGCCCTGGCATGGTTCTCCTATCTGGGAGCAACGCCCAGATTTGACCTCTGACCTTACCTCTCTTATCACCGAATAGAAGGGTGTTTGACACCCCAGGGGTAAGGTACGGCTGCATCCACTGCTTAATATTCAGGGAGACCGTACGGTGGCTCGTTATGCTTGGACTTCCGGACGGTGGCGGCCGAGACCGGCTGGAACGTGTGGCTCTATCTGCAGGCTTCTGGCATGGCCTGTCCGAACGGTTGAAGTGAATTAGCAGCTCTGGATCGTCCCGTTGGACTTGAGAACCTGATAGACTGGTGCATCCGGATGGACCAGCGCCTAGAAAGAAGGATGGAGAGAACAAACAACCCGAGGTTATACAATCGTCTTCTCTGTCTACCATAGGGCCTCTACTCTCCACAACTCCTGTCCTAGATGAACCCATGCAGCTGGGAGGGACTAGCCTTTCGCCTATCGAGAGGCAACGAAGAAGACGAGCGGGACTATGCCTCTACTGTGGCAATAACGGCCACCTGGTATTCAACTGTCCACTGAAGCCGGGAAACGACAAAGCCCAGTGAGTATAAGGAGGATCACGCTGGGTACTGCAACTCTTCCCCCTCCTCAACCCTCTACGAGGTTTTATCTACCTATCTCCATATCCGGTGAGACCTTCACAGTACAGACACAGGCCTTTCTGGATTCGGGGTCAGGAGGAAACTTCGTGGACCAAAAGTTCGCCTTCAAGAATAAAATACCGTTGGTACCCAAAGATCGACCATTAGGTCTTGAAGCCATTGACGGACGACCATTGCAGCCCGCGATCATTTCCTTACAAACCATACCCCTTAACATCATGACTAGTGACTTTCACTCCGAGACTATAACCTTTGATGTCATTCACACCCCCTCCTCGAACATCATTCTGGGACTTCCGTGGCTCCGGATCCACAATCCTGTCATTGACTGGACAGAGGCCACGCCACTTCGTTGGAGTTCTTTTTGCTTGGAACATTGCATGTCTGCTCCAAAGGCAGTGGCAGGAATGGAGGTCACGGATCCTGACAGGGTACAGCTGCCGGGGATATACGAAGATTTCCGCGATGTCTTTGACAAACGTCAAGCAGAGGTACTTCCGCCACATCGGACGTACGACTGTCCTATCGATCTTCTACCCGGGGCCATACCTCCCAGAGGAGGGTCATACCCACTATCTATTCCGGAGACCCAGGCCATGAGAACATATATTCAGGAGAATCTCCAGAGGGGGTTCATTAAGAAATCTTCATCACCTGCGGGGGCAGGATTTTTTTTCGTCAAAAAAAAGGACGGAGCCCTCAGACCCTGCATTGATTACCGGGGCCTCAACAAACTCACCATAAAGAACCGCTACCCCCTTCCGTTGATAGCCGAATTGTTCGACAAACTCCAGGGAGCCAGGATCTTCACCAAACTGGACCTCAGAGGAGCCTATAATCTGGTTAGAATCAGAGAAGGAGACGAATGGAAGACAGCATTCAATACTCGCGACGGGCATTACGAGTACCTGGTCATGCCATTTGGATTGTGTAATGCTCCTGCGGTCTTCCAAGACTTTGTCAACGACATTTTCAGAGACCTTCTGGACCACCATGTTATAGTATACCTGGACGATATATTAATTTTTTCCAGATCCATGCCGGAACATATGATGCATGTCAAACAAGTCCTGCAGCGTTTAAGAGAGAACCATTTGTATGCCAAGCTCGAGAAATGCCATTTCCATCAAACATCCACCTCTTTTCTCGGCTACATCATATCGGATACCGGCCTTGCTATGGATCCTACCAAGGTCAAGGCGGTACTCAAATGGCCCTGTCCCCTCTCCCTCAAGGCCATCCAAAGGTTCCTCGGTTTCGCTAACTACTACCAGAGGTTCATTCAGGGATTCTCATCGGTAGTAGCACCCATCACGGCACTCACACAGAAGGGAGCTGATCCTACAAGGTGGACTGAGAAGGCTCTCCAGGCTTTCGAGAGAATAAAGACGGCATTCGCCTCAGCACCCATCTTAACCCATCCAGATCCTTCGTTACCTTTTTTTTTGGAGGTCGACGCCTCCGATGTAGGAGCAGGTGCTATACTTTCACAGAGAAAGAATCCTCAAGCTCCACTTCATCCTTGTGCATATTTTTCAAAGAAATTTTCCTCCGCCCAAAGGAATTACGATGTAGGTAACCGGGAGCTCCTCGCTATCAAGCTGGCCTTGGAAGAGTGGAGGCACTTACTGGAAGGCACAGAGTCGCCAGTCACGATACTTACGGACCATAAGAATCTTCTGTACATTGAGAGAGCACGGCGACTAGGATCTCGCCAGGCAAGATGGTCCTTATTCTTTACTCGCTTTAACTTCCTCATTTCCTACATCCCTGGTTCAAAAAACATTAAAGCCGACGCCTTGTCACGACAGTTCCTGGTAGAGGATAACAAGGTGGATCAACAGGAGACCATTCTCCCTTCCACTTGTATTTTGGCTGCAAATACTTTTAGTGCCTTAACGGACATTACTAAGGCTCAGAACAACATCCCGGCAGGACTCAACGTTCCGGAGGACCGGTTGTTCACTCCCCGTAAATTCCAGAGGAGAGTCATGAGTGGGGACATTCATCCAAGACTGCAGGCCATCCTGGCACCAAAAGAACTACTGAGTTCATCGAACGCACATTCTGGTGGCCCTACATGCGGAGAGACATACAAACCTTCGTAGCTACGTGTGCTACTTGTGCTCGAAGCAAGACGCCACACAACAGACCAGCAGGCCTCCTTCAACCACTACCCATCCAAGTACGTCCATGGACACATATACCGATGGACTTCTTCGTTGAGTTGCCCAAATCTAGAGGCATGGACACTATACTTGTGGTGGTGGACAGATTTTCCAAACAGGCACACTTCATCCCTATGAAGGGTTTACCCACTGCACCAATGTTATCCGAAGTTTTCATCAGGGAGATCTTCAGGTTACATGGGTCCCCTCAGGTCATAGTGTCCGATAGAGGATCCCAGTTCATCTCCCGGTTCTGGAGGGCGTTTTGTAAAAATCTAGACGTTACCCTACACTTTTCATCAGGATATCACCCCCAGGTGGACAGACGGAACGCACCAATCAGTCTCTGGAACAGTTTTTGAGGTGCTTTATCGCTGACACTCAGGACGACTGGGCGGAACTTCTCCCATGGGCAGAATTTTCCCACAATAATCTACAGAACGAATCATCCCAACAGTCACCATTTATGGTCAACTATGGCTTCCATCCGTCGGCACTTCCTTCCCTCATCTCCAAGTCTGGAGTCCCGGCCGCAGAGGACAGGATTCGCCACTTACAAGACCTATGGCAGAAGATCCATCGGAATCTACAGCACGCTGGTATATTACACAAGAGACAAGCGGATCGTCACCGAAGAGAGGTCCCAGGGTACTCTGTAGGACAAAGGGTTTGGTTATCTACCAAAAACATTCGGCTAAAGGCAGCTTCACCCAAACTGGCACCACGTTTTATCGGCCCTTTCCGCATCACCAAAAGGATCAACCCAGTAGCCTATCGGCTTGAACTGCCAAAAAAAATGAGGATTCCTTCTGTATTTCACTCATCCCTTCTCAAACCTTATCATCAAGACTCATCCTCCAAAGGACAATCTAAACCTCCGCAAACCATACTGGTAGAGGGCCAACAAGAATACGAGGTTCAGACCATTCTCAACTCCAGAATATCCAGAGGAGGATTACAATATCTTGTATACTGGAGAGGCTATGGCCCAGAGGAGAGAGAGTGGATTCCTCATCATCAGGTACATGCCAACCGCCTCATCTCTGCCTTCCACCGTAGGCATCCTGAGAAACCATCTCTGGTTCGCCCGGAGGTCTCCCCTCAAGGGGGGGATACTGTCACACTTGCCTCTGATCCGCGCGGAGACTGACTCAGGGAAGAACCACGGGGCAGAGTCATGCGCCCATGCACTGCCAGGGCAGTGCAGGCGCAGCGGCCGGATGGCGGAGCTCCGCGAGACGCATCGCGCACGCGCACGGGTTGCTCGGCAACCAGGAAGCAGGAGAACGTGAGGGAGCTGCTAGAACCTCCAACAGGCGGAGACTTGCTGAGTAAACCACATGACGTCATCACGTCGCGACGCGCATCGCGCACGCGCGCAGGTTGCCTGGCAACCAGACCTAGCATCAGGAAAGCCTAATTGCAAGCTGTTTTTGATCAGTGTCTCTCTGACACCATTGGTGGACCAGAACACACCCCTGCAAGGTAATTGGACCCTTCCCACTTATATACCTGCTTCTGCCTGTCCTTCTTTGCTGAGCCTAAACTCCTGTTTATGCATTGTGCTCACCGCTGCTGTCTAGTTTTGTCTTGAACTTTGTCTGACCTGTTTGACCCTGCCTGTTACTTGGATATCTACACTCTCCAGCACTTTGACCCCGGCTTCGTTACTCGACTACTCTACCTTCTATTACCCAGGACCTTGGCTATGAAACTCTACCTACCCGGACTCTCCAACCCTGGAACACGGCAAGTACCCTGACTACCCTGACCTCTCCAACCCTACGACGCGGTACGACTAGGACTACGCATTCCGGACAGGACTGCGTGGTTGTGGGTCGGTGCCAATACAACCCCACCTCAGCCCCGCGGTCTTTCGTCCTGTTTGTGGTGAGCGCAGCGTGACACTCGGCAGGTAACCCCTAACATCAAGTGCACCAACAAGGCCTATCACCAGACATAGTGGCTGCGCAGTCACACACACACACACACCTGTATCAGACTTGGTGGGCCGAGACATTGGGTGAGGTTATCGGACACTGGGTGGGATCATTCAGTGAAAGTGTTAGCAACCGCCGTGGCGCATAAAGTGTTGGCGTCCGCCGTGGCGCATAAAGTGTTGGCGTCCGCCGTGGCGCAAGATAGGTTAACGTTGTGAGAGACGCAGTGGTTAGTGTCTCCTCTAGGGAGGGACACCCGTTATTCAGTGTGATGATATATGTGTTGTATGCGGCTCACAAGTAAAGGTATTTGGTTATCTCACATACAGTATCGTGCATATGGTTATTTATATGTGTCCTGCGAGGACCAATTCCTGCTTTGCTAGAAACCATCGCAGGTGGAGGCGCTGCACCAAGTACAAGAGTATTACTAGTCATAATATATTGCCCCAGGTTCCCCGTGGCGGAAGCTCAGCCCTCCTGTGAGCCAACAGGTAAAGCACCACGTCCTGGTAACATTGTATGTCCTTTGCACCCACACTATAATCTGCGATTGGGTGGGGGAATACCCGTTACAGAAATAAAAATATCTCAACATAGTAAGGGTTTACATTGAAAACTATGATATTTTATGTACATCATAAGTAATTAATGGTCAATGTTTTTAATCTGTATATCCAGTATATTTCTCGTTGACAGAGTTTCTGGCACCCAGCACATTTAGAAAGGAGACAGTAACAAACAGTCATCATTGGTTACCTTCTCCAGTGGGTTTCTTTGGCTGCTTTGGCTGTAAAGCTTGTAAACAAGCGTCCAAGGGGGACAAACCGGATTTCAGTTCTAATGCCACTAAGGAAAAATTTAGAATTAAACAAATGATCAACTGCCGCACAGAATTTGTCGTGTACCTGCTGGCATGCCCATGTGGCCTTCAGTACGTGGGCCGCACCTCAAGACCTTTGAGGGTCCGCGTGCTGGAGCACATGGGCAATATACGCAAGCAGGTAATGACACACAGTGTCTCTAAACACTTCAGTCTATTCCATGAAGGAAATCCAGACGGTCTCAGTTTTAAGGGAATAGAAAGAGTGGATCCACACTGGAGAGGCGGGGATAGACTCCAGAAACTCTGTCAACGAGAAACATACTGGATATACAGATTAAAAACATTGACCCCCAAAGGTTTAAATATAGATATAGACCTGGGGGCCTTTACCTAGTTTCCAGTACGTCCCGCCACCCCAGTAACCCCTATCCATTGATTATTTATGATGTACATAAAATATCATAGTTTTCAATGTAAACCCTTACTATGTTGAGATATTTTTATTTCCATTAGACATTTTAGATTATTTTAATGATTAATATGTATAGTCTGATGAATACGTTCAGTATACTGCAAGCATATTGACATTTACTGTTTCTGATTTTTTCAGATTTCATCAACTATTCCAGTTTATTAATGTAGCTTTTTCTATATACATCTAATACAATTGTATTATCTTAGGTTAATTGTTTATATATGCACTATGATCTTATTAACACTTTATTTAAACACGACATTTAAGTGGTATTACATAATAATTTTATAAATTAACAACTATATGTAAATTTAATACCATGAACTCTATTTAAGTTTTAGTTTCATTTTGATTAAATAAACTTTCAAGTTCAAATTTATTGACTTCTAATTTATTAACTACACAGGGATTTGTGTTTTTAAGATTGTTGTATAACATTTTCATTGTATAAACTTTATATAATTCACTTAAATATGGCGTTATTTATTGCCTATTATGCTAATGTAAATAGCACTAATTAACACTATGTCACGCTAACACTGAGCTTTATTTGTATTTATATAATTTCACTCTTTTTAGTGATTGTTTAATTTATTTATTGTCTTCACCGCATTGTTTTCAATACCACGATTAGATGTTCTTTATTTATTTATATAGCGGGAGTCGTGAATAATTAATTCACGATTCTAATCAGCTGTTTTGCATTCAATAGAGTATACACACAGCACCCATTAGTTTTAATTGCGGACCAGATGTATAATGCTTACAGAAAGTACAGGATAGGTTAGCATTAGCATATATACCAATATGAACCTAACCTCCCCCATCTACAGAGCCTGAGGAAGCCCAAGAAAGGGCGAAACACGTTGCTCAAAACTTCTAAGCATTTGTGACCAACACAGCCACCGAAAGGAGTATGACAACGGAGGCGCAGCACTATATCCGGACGCGGACTTAGTTAGCTGCGCACCACGCGCCCTATAACATTATCCATTGGGACTGGCTGTTATTTTATTCTATGTTCTTATGTCTTTTTTAGACATAAGTGCTTTTTTAATTGTTTTAGTTTTCAATAAAGAGATTGGCTGCTAACTCCACCCAAGAGTTTTTTCATCATTTGTTTATACCACCACACGGAAGGGTTTCTTTAAAACCTCTAATGTACTTTGGAGCCAGTACTGGAGTTTAAAGGAGAACATAAAGATACCATTTCCTGTGTGTACTCACACGAGGCCGTGTGAGTATCATTTTGATTTATATATATATATATATAAATAGAATAGGGCACACCAGGTCTAATCTCAGCAGCCCCTCCAAATGTAACGGGTATTCCCCCACCCCCAATTACAGATAGAGTGAATGTGAGGGGGAACCTATATGTTACCAGGTGTGGTGCTTTACCTGTTAGGCTCACAGGAGGGCTGAGCTTCTGCCACAGGGAACCTGGGGCAATTATATTAGGAGTAACCCTGTACTCGGTGCAACGCCTCCACCTGCGATGGTTCCCAGCAGAGCGGGAATTGTTCCTCGCAGGACACATACAAATACTCAGCACACTGTATGTCTAATCAATACTGCTTTTACTAGCGTGACCGTACTTAAGCATAACACTCATGAATCAACAGGTGTCCCTCCCTAGAGGAGACACTAACTGACGCGTCTCGCAGGACGCTACCTTCCCTACACCCCCACCGGATGATCCCACCCAGTGTCCAGTAACCCCACACAGTATTACCCCACCCTTCAAGTGAGATATGTATGTGTGACTGCGCAGCCACTATGTCCCGTGTGAATATGAGAGGACTCGTTGGTGCACTTGTGGATTACCTGCCAGACACTCCGGTGCCCGGGCCTGCCAAGGAACTTCACAAAGGATCCGAAGGCTGATGTCGGCTGAATGCAGGAGTTACCATCCAGGGCGATCCCACCCGGATGGCTACAGCAACGTCAGCGAAGGTCTGAGCCCAAACCTCGGGATAGACATGCGACGTCCGCTGTGTCCCTAACTGGCTCTGAATAGTAAGTGACAGGGTCCCTAACCTGGGGCCTGGCCCTACAACACTCAATACTACTGGGAGGCTCAGGGCTATCTCGGGCTTTGGGGGCTGCTGGCCTAGTGCAGGGAGTCACTGACTCCTGCACCCTACCTCCTTCCCCTAGCTGCTCCTGTTGCTGACTGACTAACGTGCTCCAAGCCCGAGAAATGTATCTAATCTCCACTGCAGGCAGATGCTGCAGCCCTATTGACTCCCTTGCATCACGTGGGGCGCTCCTGAGGCTCATGGGAGATGTAGTCCCTTCTGTGAGCCCTCTACCATTTGGCTGTCTCTCGCGCGCGTCTCCTGCGCATGCGTGAACATCCCTGCTGGCCACCGCATGCGGGGACTCACTGCGCATGCACGAAGTGCAAGAAGATGGCGGCGCCCTCGCCGCCCTGCTTCGGGAGCGCCGGGAGCCCTGCAATGCGATCGCGGCCTTGGCAACCGGCCGCACGCGTCCCCGGCAACCCCTGAGCAGGATCCTGACCGCCCTCACTCTTGCGATCGGCTGGCTGGGCCGCCATTGGACTCGGCGGCACCGCGATCGCCAGCAAGCTGAGGGGGGTGCAGACAGGCAGGGGGGACATGGCTACATCCTTCCCCTGGTGAAATCCCAACGACCTCGCTTGGGTAGCCGACATAACCATGTACAAGCGTTATATAATCGAAATGCAGTACATAGAAAACACAACTTATCACATGGCATTTATATGACTTGGTCATAACACCCACAGTAATACCCGAGGCCAGCTGAGTGATTGCTTTTTGCTGAGACCATTTGTGGGGTGCCCCTAACTGATCATGTGGGGGTACCTCACTTTACGTTTTTGAGCCTCCCCCGGGAGAATCTCTTGGCGAGCACGCTCGAGGATAACAGTCACAGTGTTCTTACGACTTCCTCCCCCTGGAGTACGGAATAGTACCATGTCACTGGACCAGACCTTTACACGGCCATCCGCAGCGTGGATGCGATAGGCCAGGAGGTGTTGACATTTTCCACGGTCCACCACAAGGTGAATGGAGCGATCCCTGTTGGGCGTAAAGAAGGCAATGTTCACTAAATCCCTTGCCCCACAGTCCTTGTCCCTACATACTTGCGAGGCTTTCACTGGGAAGTGAGCAATGGGCAATGTCTCGGTAAAGGGTAGATACCTTACTTTTGCGGTGATTCACGATGGCCAACAGGTCCTCGGGGGCGCTGTCGGTTCCCACCTCGGCTGTCTCGGGACCTGTCCCCGAGACTTCTGAGGCAGTCCACTTACTTAAAATATTTAGTAAAATAAGGTTTAAATAAAATGCTTGAATGGATAGCTAGAATAAAAACTTTTCATAAGTTAAAAAATGGGGATCTGTTATTTTAGGACTGATCTAAGGTGGGGATGGTGATATATAAAAAGGGGGGTAAGAGCGGGTGATTAGCAGGTTTCTATATATCCTGCTGTGTGACAGGGGTGGTAGTGCTGATTCGCAGAGTATAATGGGCAGTCTTACTTTATATAAGTGCTGCCAGAAGCAATATAGCTTCCTCCCCCTCCCAATGGAGGCAGTATGTAAGTGACTTGTCTCCCGGGTGCCCAATTTGGAATAAAAAAGGGCCAGACACGGCGAGTAAGTAAAAATGGAATTTATTAAGTGCAAAAAACAGCAAACAGAAATAACACTTACGATACAGCTTGGGCAGCAGCCCAGCTTCAGCCCGATCGTCCGTTCACACTCCTCCGACCAGTATACCTCCCGTGCTCGCGTCCGATGGCGGGACCGGAAGAGGAGGGCTTACCGGATGTCAGCAGGCTGGCTGGGTCCTTCAGGCAATGGGCTCCGGCAGGGAACTACGCGTTTCGCAGTGATGCTTCGTCAGGTTCCTGCCGGATGCCCTGTGTCTTCCCTTCTTATAGGCTTGAAACCCAGTTAATTGGTTGATTGCAATCAATTAGTGTTTCAAGGAGTTACACGATGAAAACACCCTTTATTTAATAGTGGGTATTATACATATTGTACATTGACTATAAAGAATGATTAAAAAGTGAAAAAAATGCGGATGCATGATTTATACAGTGGTAATAATATGTTCAACAATTAGTTATGCACACATGTCATCAATTCTGCATAGTAGATTACTTGGATCCTGATTATCTCACATATTGTTTAGGCAGTTCAGTAATTAGAATAATGCAAACACATCTTTAAACAATTAGCTTAAAATGAGTGCAGTTGCAGAATTGTGTTTTATTACAATCTTTTAAGTGAATCCCAAAGAGTGTATGTATGGCTCTATTATGTACGCCAGCCCTATAGCTGGTGTTTGGATGGTTAAAAAATGGTTATATGGTTATAAAAGACTATGGGCCTCATGCAGAGAGCAGCGCTATGCAGAATTGGAGAGGGGGAAAAATTTAACCTTTTTTGGAGAGTTTTTATCTCTATATGCAGAAAGGGCAGAAAACTGCCTTTCTGCATATGGAGAGTTTCAACCAGCGCTATTAGCGCTGTTGAAACTATTGGGGAAAAAATCGCGTTTTTTTTTTTTTCCCTCTCCACCGGCCGCGGAGCGCCAGCTGCTTGGTGGAGAGGGAAAATGTTGAAAATCGCGCCATTTTTTTGGCGCGAACAGCCACTAGATGGCGATCGCGGCTCTCTGCATACGGCAGAGAAAAAAACTGGAGAGATTTTAAACTCTCCAGCCGCGCGGCGAATTTAAAGGGAAAGAAAAAAAAAATGGCGCTTTTTTTTAAACTTGCCGGTTTCTGCCTTTCTGAAGGCAGAATCCGCCAATTAATGCCGCTTTCCATGTTAGCGCTGCTCTCTGCATGAGGCCCTATGTAGTAAGAAAAAAGGGGGCTAAGTTGTAAAAAACAGTGGAAAAAATTTCCCTGATTGAAATGTTCCAATAAAATAGCTAGTAGAATACTTAATAAGATAACTAGCTAGGAAAAGTCCATGTGTGGTAATTTGGTCGCATCACGTGTCTTCATTAAGGCTCTGAATTAAAAATGTGCTGGATTGCCCAGATGATAAAGAATAGTTTTAAAAGTTTTGGTTCCCCCTTGTGGTTTGTTTGGAAAATTTTCTTGAAATATAGTGGTATCTTTATGGTGTATAGTTTTGCATTTAAAGTATTCTCAGACTTTTGAATTTTGCATGTGTGGTTGTATGTGGTGCATCGGGGATTCGATTCCAGGGTCACAGTACTTATTTGCTCTGTTGCTGTGTGTTTAGTGCGTTAAGCTAAACATAGGCAGACATTCTATGTATTCTTGTTGATACAATGAGATAAATACAAGCAATGATGGATCCTCAAAGTTGCGGCGGTGCTGGTACAAGGGAGGGGGAGAGGAAAGAGGGAATGAAGTGGGTGGGATAAGGAAAAGGAGGGGAGAGAGAAGAGGAGAAGAGAACCGAACGAGAGAGAGAGGGGGAGAAAAAGGAGAAAAATGAGGAGAAAAAGAAAAAGGGAAAGGAGAAAAAGCAGAAAAAGCAGAAGAAGGAGAAGAAAAAACAAAATTAGTATATCATGATAAGGTGGACCTCAATTAAAATACAATACAAGTACCATAAGGTAAAATGAAAATGAAATGAAATAAAATGAATTTATTCTAGAAAAGCCCCAATGTCTATATCTATGTTAAGTCCTAGGGGTGCTAGCGTCTTTAATTTGTAGATCCATAAAGTTTCCTTTTTGGCTAGTTTGGTTAGTCTATCACCCCCTCGCCAGAGGGGGGGGATCTGTTCTATGGCTCTATAGGTGAGGCCGGAGGGATCTCCCTGGTGTTGGAGTGAAAAATGCTTGGACACGCTGTGGGTCATTAGCTGTCGTCGGATGTTCCCAATATGCTCTAGTATACGAACCTTTAATGGTCGGCTGGTGCGGCCGACATACTGTAGTCCACAGGGGCAGTTTAGTAGATAAACTACGTAATCGCTCTTGCAATTGATGAACTGTGCAGTTTTGAATTGTTCACCTGTGACTTGTGATGAGAAGTTGATCTTGTCACTGGAGCCCTGTTTGCAAGCTTTGCAGGTGCTGCACTTGAAAAAACCTTTTGCTGTAGATAGCCAACTTTGTTCCTTTTTGGTTTTGTCTGTTCTGAAGAGACTGGGTGCTAGTTTGGTTTTTATATTGTCAGCTCTTTTAAAAATGACCCTGGGTCTTTCTGGGAGGTAATTTTTAAGAGTGTCATCCCCTAGTAGAAGGTGCCAGTGTTTATTTAGGATTTGTTGTATTTTACCTGAATCCTGGCTATACTGAGTTAAAAATGGGGCATTAAAATCGTCTCTTTGTTGCTTTTGTGATGTTTTAAGAATGTCTGTTCTGTGTAGGAGGCCTGTTTTATTAATGGATTCTTCTAATGTGTTTTTATTGTATCCTTTATTAACAAACCTACCTTTTAGAATATCTGCTTGTTCTCTAAAGACGTTACTATCGCTGCAATTCCGCCTGATGCGGAGCATCGGGGAGGGGGCTATACCTGGCGGAGGAGTGTGAACGGGACGATCGGGCTGAGAGGGGCTGCTGCCCAGCGTATCGTAAGTGTTATTTCTGTTTGCGTTCTTTGCACTTAATAAATTCCATTTTTACTTACTCACGACCCTGTTGGGCCCTTTTTTATTCAAATTGGGCACCCGGGAGACAGTCACTTACATACTGCCTCCATTGGGAGGGGGAGGAAGCTATATGCTTCTGGCAGCACTTATATAAAGTAAGACTGCCCATTATACTCTGCGAATCAGCACTACCACCCCTGTCAA
>CM071568.1:1875540-1910486 GCA_036426205.1 Ascaphus truei | reverse complement strand
TGATCTGGCGGCCTTGTCCTGGGGGTATATTGGTAGCCACTTCTGTGGTGGCAGCTTGTTCGCAGTAGTAATTATTGCAATCTACCTTCTTGAAGAATGTTTTGGTTTTGAGTATGTTTTCTCTACAAGATAGTAAGATCTAAGAAGTCAACTGAGACTGGTTGTGCATGCTGTAAATTTTAGATTAATTCCATTGTTGTTGATGTATTCCAGAAAGCGTGTTGAGATTCTACCCGCTTCCTTTCCAGATAAGAAGATATCATCAATATATCTTAGCCATAGCGTAGATCAGCGCTGAATTCGTGTGGGGACCAAATTTGTGTCCTGTTCCCAGATTGTCCATGAAAAGATTGGCATAGCTGGGTGCAAATTTTGTACCCATTGCGCGTGCCACATTTTTGTAGGAAATGCTTCCCATCGAAGTTAAAAGGTTGTGTTTTAAAATAAAGTTAATACTTTCTAAAATAAAGTTTTTTGTTCTATATGCATGTTTGGATCATTGCTGAGTGTCCTCTATGCTGAATGCCGTCCTCGTGATTGATGGATGTGTATAGGGATGTCACATCGCATGTGCATATGTAAATCTGGGCTCCATGTTGTTTGTTCTATCAGATTGATTGTTTGTGGTTGTGTCTCTAAGATACGATTTCATTCCACACATAGGGTTGTAGGGAAATGTCTATGTTTTCTGATAGTCTTGAAGTTAGACCAAGGTAGACCAATCATCTCGGGTATAGGCTCTCTAACTATCAGGCGGAATTGCAGCGATAGTAACGTCTTTAGAGAACAAGCAGATATTCTAAAAGGTAGGTTTGTTAATAAAGGATACAATAAACACCTTAGAAGAATCCATTAATAAAAGGCCTCCTACACAGAACGACATTCTTAAAACATCCAAAAGCAACAAGCAAAAAGAACGATTTTAAAATGCCCCATTTTTAACTCAGTATAGCCAGTTCAGTAAAATACAACAATCCTAAATAAACACTGGCACCTTCTACTAGGGGATGACACTCTTAAAATTACCTCCCAGAAAGACCCAGGGTATTTTTAAAAGAGCTGACAATATAAAAACCAAACTAGCACCCAGTCTCTTCAGAACAGACAAACCAAAGGAACAAATTGGCTATCTACAGCCAACAAGGTTTTTTCAAGTGCAGCACCCTGCAAGCTTGCAAACAGGGCTCCAGTGACAAGATCAACTTCTCATCACAAGTCACAGGTGAACAATTCAAAACTGCACAGTCACATCAATTGCAAGAGCGATTACGTAGTTATCTACTAACTACCCCTGTGGACTACAGTATGTCGGCCGCACAGCGACCATTAAAGGTTCGTATACTAGAGCATATTGGGAACATCCGAGACAGCTAATGACCCACAGCGTGTCCAAGCATTTTTCAACTCCAACACCAGGGAGATCCCTCCGCCTCACCTATAGAGCCATAGAACAGATCCCCCCCCTCTGGCGAGGGGGTGATAGACTAACCAAACTAGCCAAAAAGGAAACTTTATGGATCTAAACCAAATTAAGACGCAGCACCATAGGACTTACATAGATATAGACATTGGGCTTTTCTAGAATAATAGTCATTTATTCATTTCATTTTCATTTTACCTATGGTACTTGTATTGTATTTATCTGCGGTCCACCTATCATGAAGACTAACTATGTTTTTCTTTCCTTCTCCTTTTTTCTGCTTTTCTGCCTTTCCTTCTTTTCTTTTTCTCCTCATTTTTCTCCTTTTCTCCCCCTCTCTCTCTCGTTCGGTTTCTCTTCTCCTCTTCTCGTCTCCCTCTTTTCCTTATCACCACCCACCCTTCATTCCCTCTTTCCTCCCCCTCCCTCCTTGTACCAGCACCGCCGCACTTGAGGATCCATCATTGCTTGTTTATCTCATTGTTCAACAAGAATACATAGAATGTCTGCCTATGTTTAGCTTAACGCACCTAAAACACAGAACAGAGCAAACAAGTACTGTTGACCCTGGAATCGACATCCCCGATGCACCACATACAACCAACATGCAAAATTCAAAAGGTCTGAGATGACTTTAAATGCAAACTATCACCATAAGATACCACTATATTCAGAAACTTTTCCAAACAAACCACAAGGGGACAAAACTTCGCAGGTGAAGAGTACCAAGTAGGGTGAATGTGTGGGTTCGGCGGTAGGTGTGCCGGACCTGTGGGGCCTGGGGTGGGCTCGCTTGGGGGGGAAGAGAAAGAAGGGGAGGAGAATAAAAGAGGTGGGGTGTTTTCGTAAATCCTGTTTTTTTTAGTTTTCTCACAGAGCAGGCTTGTCTCGGTATGTTTTGCAAGCCGAAAATATTGCAGCCGTCTTGTTCGTGTAGCTCGACAAGCGGCCGCCCACCTCTTTGGCTGTGGAATGGCAACAAGAAGGTAAAGACCGTGTAGGGAGCTCGGGCCGAGTGTGGGACTAGGTGGGTGAATACGCGAGTAGGGGACGTTGGGTATTAAAAAGTGGGAAACGCGTTAATCTGGAAGGCCTAACCGTATAAGTCCTGAGTTTACGTGAGGGTCTCCTAATACAGGTAGGAGAAGAGGAGATAAACAGAATGGCGAAAAAACACCAAAACGTCACCCCCCACCCCCCAAAACTTTTAAAAACTATTCTTTATCATCTGGGCATCCACGCAATTTTAATTCAGGGCCTTAATGAGACACGTGACTGCGGACCAAATTTACCACACATGGACTTTTCCTAGCTAGTTATCTATATAAGTATTCTACTAGCTATTTTATTGGAACATTTCACTCAGGGAAATTTTTTCACTGTTTTTAACAACCTTGCCCCCTTTTTTCTTCAATACTGTCTTTATAACCATATAACCATTTTGTACATTCCAAACACCAGCTATAGGGCTTGGCGTACATTAATAGCAGCAACATACATAATTTGGGATTCACTAAAAAGATTGAATAAAAATAAAACACACAATTTCCTGCAACTGCACCATTTTAGCTAACTTGTTTTTTAAAAGACTGTTTGCCATATCCTAATTACGAACTGCATAAACAATATGTTGGAGATAATCAGGATACCAAGTAATCTAATAGCAGAATCTGATGCACATGTGTGCCATAAACTAATTGTTGAACATTATTAACCACTGTAATAAATCATTGCATCCCATTTTTTTCACTTTTTAATCATTCTTTATAGTCAATGTACAATTATGTATGAATACCCACTATTAAATAAGGGTGTGTTTCATTCGTGTTAATCCTTGAAACACTATCATTGAGTGCAATCAACCAATTAACTGGGTTCAAGCCTATAAGAAGGGAAGACACCAGGGCATCCGGCAGGACACTGAACGAAGCATCACTGCGAAAACGCGTAGTTCCTGCCGGAGCCCATTGCCTGAGGGACCCAGCCAGCCTGGCGGAACATCGGTAAGCCCTCTCTTCGGTCCCGCCATCGGACGCGGAGCACGGGAGGTATACTGGTCGGAGGAGAGTGTGAACGGACGATCGGGCTGAAGATGGGCTGCTGCCCAGGCTGTATCGTAAGTGTTATTTCTGTTTGCTGTTCTTTGCACTTAATAAATTCCATTTTTACTTACTCACCGTGTCTGGCCCTTTTTATTCCAAATTGGCACCCGGGAGACAAGTCACTTACATACTGCCTCCATTGGGAGGGGAGGAAGCTATATGCATTCTGGCAGCACTTATATAAAGTAAGACTGGCCCATATACTCTGCGACATCAGCACTACCACCCACGGTCACACAGCAGGATATTAGAAACTGCTAATCAACAGCTCTACCCCCCCTTTTATATATCACATCCCCACTCAGATCAGTCCTAAATAACAGATCCCCATATTTTTAACTTATGAAAAAGTTTTTATTCTAGCTATCCATTCAAGCATTTATTTAAACCTTATTTTACAAATATTTTTAGGTAACAACATTTTATTACTGCATATAATGTACTGTTTGCCTATCTAAACACTAATCACGTTGTCCTTATCTCTCATTTCATCTGTGAGCAAAAATCCCGTGCGCTGACCAACCCACCATCTACCCTGCAACTATAAAGAAGATTCGGTGCTTTATCTTATCTAGGTCCAGCTGCCAGGAAAAACAACAGGGCAAGTATCACTACCCTTTTTTGGTTACACATACAAAACAGGCAACATCACAAGCCTAAGAAACAAAGCGGAGCGCCCCAGCCTCTATTCTTTTAGTCCACTTACTTGCTGGAACCTGGAGTGTTGGATCCAGTCCTGGGACCATGTGGGTTGGAGCGCACGGGTCAACTCAGGTCATGAGCCTTAGTTGGGGCTTTTCCCACGGCCGCCTCCATCGGAGCCTGTGGGGAGTAAGGAGGTTCACTACACACTCCGCGGGCTTGCGATGGGTTCCTCTATCTCCGGTCCTGTCTCCGGATGTCCCTCCGACATACTGGGAGTCGCCACGTCCGTGGGACTCTTCCGCGACTCCGGCCGCACCAGCGCTTGCTGCCGTGGGATGTCGATGTGCAGGGGCCCCACATCAGGGTCTGCAGCAGAGCTTCAGCTTCACTGGGTGTCCTCGGCTGGCGCATCCACCACAGCTGTTTGGCTGCTGTCATAGTAGACAAGGATGGGGATAGGGACACCTCCACAGGGGAACACTGTGGGGCGCCTCGCATTTACTGGTGGCAATCGGCATGAAGCGTCCTGCTTCGGCCCCGGGTACAGTGGTAGCGATCCCATTCTCCTGGGCGTCACCTTACCTTCGTTGCTTCCGTATCATCTGTGGTTCCGTGTGGAACGTGGTTAGGCGCACGGGCCTCCAGTAGTTGAGGTAGATTGGTTAGCCGCATCTTTCTCTGCGCGGTTCTGTAGCAATAGCAGCAATGGCTTCAGAAACTGTGCTCCGAAGCAGCAAACACATTTGGGACCAGGGCTGTTTGCACCTGGGAAGCGTATGGGGGAGAGAGGAAAGAACCTATATGATGCACTCAACCCTACTAGATGAAAATGATAAACTTTTATTAATTAATTGAAGGAAGCAAACAAAAACACATATATTAAAACCTAAATAGTGTACTGTGCAGTGCTGGTGTGAAAACAATCTAGATGACCAGATAATGTCTTGATCTAGTTTAACACCTGTAGAATAGAGTTACTATTGGTTCTCACAATACTAGTATGAAATTAATTCAGTAGATGAACAGAAAAAATAAACCCTGTCAGGGAAATGGACTGGTGCACATCTACACAAGTTTGTGATACATAAAAAGCCCTGGGCATAGGTAATGCAGCACTGTGTTACAAAGCTGCAGTAGGGCACATAGCACTGCTGCATACACAGATAGCTGAATGCAAAACCAGGCTGGAAGGAACCCCCGTTATTAATAAATCAATGGGAGCACGCTGCTAAGAGGTGGGTGACGGTCGAGTGAACCCCAGTGATTCAACCCTGTTACAATCACGGGCCATAACGTGGCTCGACCCCAGGCTGATAAATTGGCACTCACGCTTTGCCAGCTGCTCTGCAGAGTGGCGGGGGCGGGGGGAGAGAGTTCCGTGGACATGGACCCACCGGTCCCTTCACTGTGTAAATATGCTCCCCCGGCGCTATCCCACATGTTCTGCCATAGCAGCCCTCGTTCCGGGCTTAGCTGCTGGGACCTAGTTCCGACTAGTCGTGGACCTCCACACTGGCCTGTGGCCATACATCAAGTGTTTAAGCCCTATCCATTCCTTTACCACACACACCTCGACCCAACGCCTAAACACCTCCTGTGAGTTTGACAAATGCCCACGCCGTACATACCACCCCCCCTCGACGCCTTCGCTCATGCCACGTTTCCCAATACAGATCCGCGCCGTTAGTTCCTAGCAAAGGGACACTTTAACGGACGGAGGGAGGGCAACTGCAAAAGCACTGCCCCCCTTACGATACCCTGTTGGTTGCAATGCGGAGCGCGAATAATATATTCAAGGGAAGCTCCTCCCTTACTAATGCTTGTCTAGCTGCCCCCGGACCCCCCTGCCTCATTGATTGGACATTAGAAGGTCCCTCGTGACAGTGAGTAACCCTATGGCTAAAATAAATTGTGATAGTGAAAAAGAATACCTAAAGCAGTGCACGCAAAATGGATCTGATACAACTTTATCTTGTGACGCTGGTGCCATAAGACGTATGCCCTCCTCATTACCACTTATCTTTTTATAGGTAGATCATGGCACATTTATTACCTTATTTGTAAATGTCATCGCCCTTTAAAATTGTGCCCTCTTACTGACCGTACGTATATTAAAAATCTGGGCACACTTCGACGTGCCAGTAACTAACTATTTAATAGGTGTACAGAAATGAGTTTTAAGGTGAGTATATGTACCAGCATGTATGTAATCGTTCCTAACGAGGAGTGTTAGAGGACCGGAGAAGATTGGCACAGCAGGATATATAGAAACCTGCTAATCACCCGCTCTTACCCCCCCTTTTTATATATCACCATCCCCACCTCAGATCAGTCCTAAAATAACAGATCCCCATTTTTTAACTTATGAAAAGTTTTTATTCTAGCTATCCATTCAAGCATTTTATTTAAACCTTATTTTACTAAATATTTTAGGTAACAACATTTTATTACTGCATAATGTACTGTTTGCCTATCTAAACACTAATCACGTGTTCCTTATCCTCTCATTTCATCCTGTGAGCAAAATCCCGTGCGCTGACCAACCCACCATCTCCACTGCAACTCTAAAGAAGATTCCGGGCTTTATCTTCTCTACAGGTCCAGCTGCAGAAAACAACAAGGGCAAGTATACACTACCCTTTTTTTGGTTACACATTACAAAACAGGCAACATCACAAGCCTAAGAAACAAGGGAGCGCCCCAGCCTCTATTCTTTTAGTCCACTTACTTGCTGGAACCTCGGGAGTGTTGGATCCCAGTCCTGGGACCATGTGGGTTGGAGCGCACGGGCTCACACTCAGGTCATGAGCCTTAGTTGGGGCCTTTTCCACGGCCGCCTCCATCGGAGCCTGTGGGGAGTAAGGAGGTTCCTCACCACTCCGCTGGCTTGCGATGGGTTCCTCTATCTCCGGTCCTGTCTCCGGATGTCCCTCCGACATACTGGGAGTCGCCACGTCCGTGGGACTCTTCCGCGACTCCGGCCGCACCAGCGCTTGCTGCCGTGGGATGTCGATGTGCAGCGGGCCCACATCAGGGTCTGCAGCAGATGCTTCAGCTTCACTTGGGTGGTCCTCCGGCTGGCGCATCACCACAGCTGTTTGGCTGCTGTCATCAGTAGACAAGGATGGGGATAGGGACACCTCCACAGGGGAACACTGTCGGGGCGCCTCGCATTTACTGGTGGCAATCGGCATGAAGCGGTCCTGCTTCGGCGGTACCAGTGGTAGCGATCCCCATTCTCCCTGGGCAGTCACCTTACCCTTCGTTGCTTCCGTCATCTGTGGTTCCGTCTGTGGAACCGTGGTTAGGGCGCACGGGCCCTCCGTAGTTGAGGTAGATTGGTTAGCCGCATCTTTCTCTGCGGGTTCTGTAGCACATAGCAGCACTGGCTTCAGAAACTGTGCTCCGCAGCAAACACATTTGGGACCCCAGGTCTGTTTGCCACCTGGGAAGCGTATGGGGGAGAGAGGAAAGAACCCTATATGATGCACTCAACCCTACTAGATGAAAATGATAAACTTTTATTAATATAATTGAAGGAAGCAAACAAAACAAATATATTAAAACCTAAATAGTGTACTGTGCAGTGCTGGTGTGAAAACAATCTAGATGACCAGATAATGTCTTATCTAGTTTAGCAAGGGAACTTCTTCCGGGGAGGGAGGGCACCCTGCACAGACCTGCCTTATATACCCTGTGGTTGCCATGGAGCGCTGATTGAAATCCTCATTCAACCCATGAGGTGACTGCGTGCCCAAAGTAAAGATCCATCTAGCCTCTTTCCTCAGTAGGGCATTGTCAATATCGCCTCCACGGAGACCGAGTGATATATGTTCAATGCCCTGAAAGGACACTGATGTAGTGTCCCCATGATGTAATGAATTGATGTGTCGTGCCAGTGGCGTATCTACTTCATTCCTAATAGTGCTTGCATGTTCCAGGATGCGGCGACGTAGTTGGCGAGAGGTTTTGCCCACATACATCAAACCACATCTACATGTCGCTAGGTAAACAACAGCACTTGTTTTGCAGTTGAAGTAGTCCCTAATTGTATATGTGGTTGAGCCTGTGGCATTTTTGAATGTTTTTTGTGAATTGATAAAGCTACAAGCCTTACAAGTCCCGCATTTAAAGGTACCCTTTGTGGTGTTACTTAGCCAGGTTGTTGTTGTTGGAGTCTTCAGGTCTGTGCAGGGTGCCCTCCCTCCCCGGAAGAAGTTCCCTTGCTGGGAACGAAACGCGCGTCGGGATGATGTCATAGCGACGTCTGATGTATCATTGCAGTGTCAAACTCACAGGAGGTCATAGCGACGTCTGATGTATCATTGCAGTGTCAAACTCACAGGAGTTTGCTTTCGATTTGTAGGATAGCTTTAAACTTTGATGTGGGCCACCAATGTGGATCCCACTAGTTAGGAACTAGGTACACTAGACCTCCTGCTGGCACTGGATAGCCCAGAGCATATTCACACAGAAGGACTGTCACGGACTCTCTCCCCCCCCCCCCCTGGCAGCAGCTGCAAAAGCGTGAGTGCAAGTTATCAGCCTGGGGTCCCCTTATGCCCTGTTGTAACAGGTTGATCACGGGGTTCACTCACCTGCACCCACCTCTTAGCAGCGCTCCCATTGATTTATTACTACGGGGGTTCCTTCCAGCCTGGGTTTGCATTCAGCTATCTGTGTATGCAGTAGTGCTATGTGCCCTACTGCAGCTTTGTAACACAGTGTTGCATTACCTATGCTCCCAGTGCCTTTATGTATCACAATACTTGTGTAGATTGTGCACCAGTCATTTCCCTGACAGGGTTATATTTTCTGTTCATCTACTGAATTAATTTCATACTAGTATTGTGAGAACCAATAGTAACTCTATTCTACAGTGTGTTAAACTAGATAAGACATTATCTGGTCATCTAGATTGTTTTCACACCAGAACTGCACAGTACACTATTTAGGTTTTAATATATTTGTTTTGTTTGCTTCCTTCAATTATATTAATAAAAGTTTATCATTTTCATCTAGTAGGGTTGAGTGCATCATATAGGGTTCTTTCCTCTCTCCCCCATACGCTTATGTTTCACCCTGATAGCACCTCCCTAGTAAGTCTATTTTGAGCTGAGCAGGATTTTCCCCTCCCCACAATTCTGTTAATTTCACTAGGGCTCTCTGCGTATATAAGAGGGTAGCCTTCTGGTGGGGCCTCTGGGAAATGTAAAGTCAGAGGGGCATTTTCCCGGCATATTTCCTGATACGCCACTAACCATAGTCTACTCCACTGTTCAGTGGTGTCGTACCGGTGCTCTATCCTCCTCCACCTTTGGTCTAGGCCCAGGAGTCCCTTTAGGGCCTCACAAATTTCCTTCAACTTTACCGCACTAGTGGGAACATTCCCTACTACTACCACATGTCGCGGGGATACATTTGTCCACCAAGCCCATTCATGGATCTCATGGCTTGAGAGCATAAACGTGGTTGGGACTTAACTGGCACAATTTGACAAAAAAATAAATAGAATAGGGCACCCCAGGTCTAATCTCAGCAGCGCCTCCAAATGTAACGGGTATTCCCCCGCCCCCAATTGCAGATAGAGTGAATGTGAGGGGGAATCAATACTGTATGTTACCAGGTGTGGTGCTTTACCTGGCTCACAGGAGGGCTGAGCTTCCGCCACGGGGAACCTGGGGCAATTATATTAGGAGTAACCCTGTACTCGGTGCAGCACCTCCCCTGCGATGGTTCACAGCAGAGGGGGAATTGTTCCTCGAAGGACACATACAAATACTCAGCACACCGTATGTGTAATCAATACTGCTTTTACTAGCGTGACCGTACTTAAGCATAACAATCATGAATCAACAGGTGTCCCTCCCTAGAGGAGACACTAACTGACGCGTCTCGCAGGACGCTACCTTCCCCTGCACACCCACCGGATGATCCCACCCAGTGTCCAGTAACCCCACACAGTATTACCCCACCCTTCAAGTGAGATATGTATGTGTGACTGCGCAGCCACTATGTTCCGTGTGAATATGAGAGGACTCGTTGGTGCACTTGTGGATTACCTGCCGGACACCCCGGTGCCCGGGCCTGCCAAGGAACTTCACAAAGGATCCGAAGGCTGATGTCGGCTGAATGCATGAGCTACCGTCCGGGGCGATCCCACCTGAGGCTCATGGGAGATGTAGTCCCTTCTGTGAGCCCTCTACCGTTTGGCAGTCTCTCGCGCGCGTCTCCTGTGCATGCGCGAACTTCCCTGCTGGCCACCGCATGCGAGGACTCACTGCGCATGCGCGAAGTGCAAGAAGATGGCGGCGCCCTCGCCGCCCTGCTTCGGGCGTGCCGGGAGCCCTGCAACGTGATTGCGGCTTTGGCAACCGGCCGCACGTGTCCCCTGCAACCCCCGAGCAGGATCCTGACCGCCCTCACTCTTGCGATCGGCTGGTGTGGCCGCCATTTGGACTCTGCGGCACCCGCGATCGCCAACAAGGTGAGGGGGGTGCTGAAAGGCAGGGGGGACCTGGCTACATCTATATATATATATTTAATCACCCATTTCCACCATCTTTTAGTGTCTCAAGAACCCAGAGTCTAGAGACTCTCCATGTGAGGAAGAGGACAGATACCTCCCTATGGATTGCACTCACACTTGCCCGGGTGAGTGATTGCAGTTCATTCTGCTTTTTATGTATATTCTTTTAATCACCGAAGTCAGGCGTTATTATTAACATTTGCTCAGTCCCTTAACATCTGTTCATCATTTGTTCATTTGTTCATTTATTCTGAGGGGGATACTATAATAAAGAGCTGCAGGCGAATTAAAGAAGTTACTGCTTGGACCAGGGGAGAAGGAACGCCACACCAGCAGAAGAAAGAAGTAAAGAACAAAAGAAACCTTGATGCGTCAGCATTTGCACAAGGCCGTGCAAGTGTTTCTGTTATTTTATACTTTATTACCCCCACCATCAGTAGTTCGAGGATTCACACACTCAAACTCAATTACTTCATTTTGATTACCCCCAATACCCCTCAACCTGTGCCCCCCCTTTTTTTTATGTATTTCTGTACCACTAAAGATCCTGGATACATCCTATCGGGGTCTGAGCCATAGAAAGAGACTACGAAGCCAAGGGGATCCTTATATACTTGATGTTATTTTTATGAGGCATGACCGTTAGGACCTGCTAACACTCCCTAAGTAAAATTCTTATTAACCTGAATAATTACAGGAAGAGTGATCTGCATTGGATCTGTCGTAACCTGGCAAAATGAACTAACCTGCCAACTTGGAAAGTGGGGGGGCAAGCTTAAACCTTGGGGGGGAGGGGCCACTACCCACCCAAAAGCAGCTGAGACCAGCTACACATAGTTAGTAAACACACAGATACCCAACAAGCTCTGATAAACCCCAACCATTACTACATAAGACGCTTTGGCCAAAGGGTTAAACTAAATGACCCTGTATTTTTGTCACATTGGAAGTAGCTTTGGGCATCTTTGTTTGTTTTTTGTTGTAAACACCCCAAAAGCGCGATGTTTCAGGCCGGCGTGGCCTTTCATTAGGGAGGTGTTGGTGAAGGGCTCCCATCGTGTTCAACTGCACTCAAGCAAGACTCCAATTTGTGTAAATAACACACCGTGAGCCCCACTCATGCATTTAATTTTATTGTAATATTATTCAAGGAAAACAGCAGCTCAGATGCTTTTTCATTCAGATACACATATCATATGCATAGAAATTATACACGCATATCATATGCATAGAGATACATATACAGATATCAGATGCATACTCATTAATATACACATATCATATGCATACACATTAATATACACATATCAGATGCATAGACATTAATATACACATATCAGATGCATAGGGCCTTATTCTGTGAGCCTATCACATCGATAGCACAATTGAATTCTATGGGGTTTCCGTGCTGAAGCACTGGATCAGCGCTGTAGCAGCTTACAGATTAAGGGCCTTAGTCTTATAGACCAGTGGTTCTCAACTCCAGTCATTAAGAGCCACCAACAGGTCAGGTTTAAGGATATTCCTGCTTTAGAACATGTGGCCCACTCAAAATGACTGAGCCACTGATTGAGCCACATGTTCTTAAGCAGGGAAATGCATAAAACCTGACCTGTTGGAGGAGTGGAGTGTAAGAACCCCTGTTATAGACCATACAAAATGTGACAATGTCTCCCTCATGCTGAGAAGATTCAGTCACATTGTTAGTGTATTTAGAGAATGTATCTAGTTTCTCGGTTATGTTATATTAAACTCGATGTGCTTCTCTGCTGCTTTCCTTTGATGTTCGCAGGTCAGAGGGCACTGATTAATGTGCCGAGTGGCTACCAGCAGACATGAGGTTCCGCACTTGGTGTCACCCCGCATAGACTTCCACTTCACACAGGGTGAGATACTCTTCGCGTCCAGGAATAACCACACTGACATAACGACCCACCATGGCCGTTGCAGCAAAGAGTAATTATGGGTTTTGAAATGTCGGGATATGTAACGAACAGAAACAAATATTTGATGTTACAAAGACATATTAAGGAAAGATAACTGAACTAATTCTAGAAATAAATGTATGTACAGAACTATATATATGTATGTATGTATGTATATGTGCATTCAGGTTTTTTCTTTGCTATGTGAATATGTCTTATCATATTAGTAATTTCTCCTTCTCTATTTCCTTTTCGCCTTTAAGATCTTCTCTATACAGTAAGTCTCAAAAGAATTCTGTAGGTGCTGCAGATAAATCCTTGGGAAAGGCTGCAATGAGGTGCTAAATGATGATCTGCAAAATTGTAATTATATTAAGAGTGACCATTCTTTTGTTATTCCTTTCCAGCTGTCCTCTAGCGCAGGGGGGCGAAAACTTTTTTCCCTGCGCCCCCCTGCCGGCTGTCCCCTCACTCCCGCGCCCCCCCCAACCCCAATTTACCCTCGCACCGGCGTAATGACGTCACGTTGCCATAGCAACGTGACGTCACATGACCTCGCAGCGTCATTTTGACGCCGCGTTGCCATGGCGACGCCGGGAGGAAGCCGCCGGAGCCACGGGTAAGTATGGTTTACAGAGGCCCTGCAGCTCCCCCGGCACTTAATTTAAGTGCCTTCGGGAAGCGCGCGGGGCCTCTGTAAACCCCGCGCCCCCCGTCGGCAGTCTCGCGCCCCCCCTGGGGGTCGCGCCCCACAGATTGCGCACCGCTGCTCTAGCGCACCCGATAACATACTCCATGTTTCCAGATGTTGGCCATTTTCTACCGAGATTTACCACCTGTCTGCCTGCATATTATTACTGCCTGTCTGTAAGCATATTATTACCGCCTGTCTGTATGCATGTTATCACCGCCTGTCTGTATGCATATTATCACCGCCTGTCTGTATGCATATAATTACCGCCTGTCTGTATGCATATTATTACTGCCTGTCTGTATGCATATTACCACCGCCTGTCTGTATGGATATTATTACCGCCTGTCTGCAAGCATATTATTACCGCAGCCTGTCTATATGCGTATTATTACCGCCTGTCTGTATGCATATTATTACTGCCTGTCTGCATGCATATTATTACTGCCTGTCTGCATACATATTATTACCGCCTGTCTGTATGCATATTATTACCGCCTGTCTGTATGCATATTATCACCGCCTGTCTGTATGCATATTATTACCGCCTGTCTGTTTGCATATTATTACTGCCTGTCTGTATGAATATTATCACCGCCTGTCTGTATCGATATTATTACCGCCTGTCTGCATGCATATTATTGCCGCAGCCTGTCTGTATGCATATTATTACCACCTGTCTGTATGCATATTATTACTGCAGCCTGTCTGTATGCATATTATTACTGCAGCCTGTTGTATGCATATTATTACTGCAGCCTGTCTGTATGCATATTATTACTGCAGCCTGTCTGTATGCATATTATTACTGCAGCCTGTCTGTATGCATATTATTACTGCAGCCTGTCTGTATGCATATTATTACGCCTGTCTGTATGCATATTATTACTGCAGCCTGTCTGTATGCATATTATTACTGCAGCCTGTCTGTATGCATATTAGTACTGCAGCCTGCGGGATTTGTGGCATTTTCTATAACAAACTCTGCACAGTTTGATTCTTTAGCTAGAACAGTAATTAGTCGATTTCTGTACATGGAAGGGTTATCTCTGTCTGTGTAATGGCGCTGTGATCACTGTGTGTAGCTGGTGGCAAAGGAGATAACCTGTATTAATATTTCTATTACCAATAAATCTTTATCTTCATGGAGCCAATATATAGTTACATAGTAGATGAGTTTGAAAAAATACATACTTTTTGTCCATCAAGTTCAACCTATGCTAGATTTACACGACAGATACTTTATCCAATATCTGTATTTACAGTATATTGATTCAGAGGGAGGCAAACAAAAAACCCCAGTGACATCATCTAATGATATTTATTTCATAAGGGAAAAAAAACCCTTCCTGACTCCAAATTTTGGCAATCAGATTACTCACTGGATCAACATCCTTCCCGTGTTTACTTATTTGGTAATCCCTGTTATACCTTTCCTTTTAATAAGATGTCCAACTTTTTGAACAAATCTATTGTATCCATCACAGTCTCCATGGGTAATGAATTCCACACTTAATATGCCCTTACTGTAAGAAACCGTCATTTGTGCTGGTGATTGAAATTTCCTTTCTCCAACCTTTAGGGATGGCCCCGAGTCCTTTGTACTGCTCTTGGGATGAATAGAAAATAGGACAAAGGGAGGCAGCATGTGTACTCACACAGGGTTGTTGTGTTCTGCAGAGTTCCGACACGGACTCTAGCCCCTTCAGACGCTCAGGGCAGCAGTCCTGCTGTGCTATAACAATTGTATCTATCTTATAGCTCTGCTTCAGGTCCAGTCTCCACCAGGGATCTTTCTCATTGTTCGTGTGGGTGCAGGTTTGTGTAGAGAATACACCGTTCTTGTTGCCATCAATAGCTTTGTCAGCAGTAGAAATGTGATGTAATTGGAGCTTTGACTGGCTTCTCCAATCTTGCTAAATTTGGGGCTAAAACGAAAACAGGTTATTTTAGACTGGTAACTATTCCAACAGAAGCAGGCACACACACAAAATACACACTGAGCTGGGAACGATGTAGTAGCTTCATTGGTAAAGGACTTCATTATATTTGTCCACAGCCGCGGAAACCCTTTTAATGATGGAATTCCATCTCTGTGGATTCTTTTTATATGCAGAAAGAGGCCGTGTCGAGATTAGGAGTGGAAGGATTGTAAATGGGCGCTCATGTTTAGAATAAGGTTACCAAATGTGTAAAATATACCTTTTTGTTGCCATCAATAGCTTGATCAGCAGTATATAGCATATGGAAAACCGATGTGATTGGAGCTTTGTTTGGCTTCTCCCAATCTTGCTATATTTGTGCTTGGTGTAACCAAACATTTCCACTTCACACAGGGTGAGATACTCTGAGCGTCCAGGAATAACACACTGACATAACGACCCTCCATCCCCTTGCAGAAAAGAGAATTATGGGTTTGGAAATGTCGTTTGATGGTTTACAGTCATCTGAGAAGAAGGAAAGAACAGGTATTGAAGAACAGAAACAAATATTTGATGTTACAAAGACATAAAAAGAAAGATAACTGAACTATTCTAGAAATATAGTATGTAAGAACTGTATGTATGTATGTATATATGATTCAGGTTTTTCTTCTGCTATGTGTATATGTCTTATATAGTCATTTCTTCCTTCTCTATTCTTTTTAGCCTTTAAGATCTTCTCTATACAGTAAGTCTCAAAAGAATACTGTAGGTGCTGCAGATAAATCTTGGGAAAGGCTGCATGAGGTGCTAAAAAGTTGATCTGCAAAATCATAATTATATAAAGAGTGACCATTCTTTTGATTTCTTTCCAGTTGTTCTAGCGCACCCGATAACATACTCTATGTTTCCCGATATTTGCCCATTCCTATCGAAATTTACACCTGTCTGATGGCATATTTATTATGCCCTGTCTGTATGCATATTTTACGCCCCCTGTCTGATGCATTTATTACCGCCTGTCTGTATGCATATTATTAACGCTGTATATGCTATTGTACGCCTGTCGTATGCCATATTATTACTGCAGCCTGCTGGTATGCATGATATTTCCGCCTGTCTGTATGCATATTATACAGCCTGTCTGTATGCATATTAAAGCCTGTTGATGCATATTTTACGCTGTCTGTATGCATTATACGCAGCCTGTCGTATGATATATTACTGCAGCCTGTTGTATGCATATTGTACTGCAGCCTGCGGGATATGTGGCATTCTCATAACAAACTTTGCACAGTTTGATTCTTTAGCTAGTAGAACAGTAATTAGTCGATTTCTGTACATGGAAGGGTTATCTCTGTCTGTGTAATGGCGCTGTGATCAATGTGTGTAAGCTGGTGGCAAAGGAGATAACGCTGTATTAATATTTCTATTACCATAAATCTTTATCTTATGGAGCCAATATATAGTTCATAGTAGATGAGTTTGAAAAAATTACCTTTTTTGTCCATCAAGTTCAACCTATGCTAGATTTACACGACAGATACTTTATCCAATATCTGTATTTACAGTATATGATCAGAGGGAGGCAAACAAAAAACCCCAGTGACATCATCTAATGATATTTCATAAGGAGAAAAAAAAATCCCTTCCTGACTCCAAATTTTGGCATCAATTACTCATGGATCAACATCCTTCCCGTGTTTACTTATTTGGTATATCCCTGTATACCTTTCCTTTCTATAAGATGTCCAACTTTTTTTGAACAAATCTATTGTATCCGCCATCACAGTCTTCCTTTATGTGGTTAACGGAATTCACACACTACTCAACCCTGGTCCCCACCTTACCATGTTCAATAGATTAACTTTTGCATTCTACCTGCACCCTTGTGGCTGTCTAACATGCTGCCGCTTACACCTACAACCAGTCTTGATTGGATGGCCCCATTGAGTTACCTCCTGGTCCTGCTTCTCTGGGTATGCAATCATTTTAGCAAATGAGTGACAAATGGCACAGGAGACCCCTATGTTGCCTGCCCGTACTCACATCAACAGCTTTCCGCCGGCTCGCGTTTGTCGTTGTCCCTTGCACGATTTTTCCGCGTTTCCGTCTCCGACCTTTATTGTCGGATTTTATACTCTTCGTACCCACCTTTCAGTAGCACGCACGCATGTTGGACTAGACCAGTCCCATTGGCTTGTCTAGCATCCCCTCTCTCCTCCTCTCTCCCCCTTCCTTTTTCTTTTTCTTTCTTTTCTTCCTCCTCCGTTAGAACAATTGTATCCCCCTGTCGTTCGCCTTAGAGCACCTCTCCCCCTGCCCTTCCAGGCGGCACTTCAGTGCTCCTATTCCCTTGCGTTGTTTACCCTCTCTTTTTACCCACTGTTCGTGCACTGTCGCCCCGCTGTATATGGGCTTCTGCCCCCTGCTATGGGCACGTCACGCCAACTACACCGTTTCTGTTCGCCCCTACCATCAATAGCCCTGTCGTCCGCCTACGTCCCCTCGCAAATTGTTGAGTGTACACCTTGGTATCCGCCTCTGTTCGATTCCTCCGCGCTCCTTCTTTTCCACTTAATCTTGATACAACTTGGCGCTGCGCTTTCACTTCCCCTTTCCTCTCACAACACGAGACTCATTTTCACATGTTTTTTGTTTAGTGTTGTATCTGCGTGTAACATTTCCATCTTCCACTCACTACAGCATCTATTTGATCCCCCTGTTGCGTTACTCCCCCCCCTACACACACATTAAACTTCTACCACCTTCGCACCCTCCGCTTGCCCGTGCTATCTTGCCTTGTATTTGTGGCCTCACGGTAGTCCCTTTTAATTTTGGTATCTCGCGACCCCTTCAATCACCTGTATTTTTTCCCTTTATTAGATCCCTGCTTGCGGATACTTGCCTGAAAATCCCTGTGTTCGCTTAATTCTTCCTGATTGCTTCCTTCGTGGAATGCCTATCCACTCTGCTCCGGTGCATCGTTCTACCTTTCTTTACTTTATTTGACAACGCACTTTCACCATCCATGATTTCTCCCGCGGACGTCCTGCCCTTTTCTCCTCTTTCCTTCCTTCCCCGTCTTCCCCACCTACTTCTTCCTCTGCGCTTCTCGCTACTTGCTTTCCACGGTGCTGGGGCTATAGGATTGTAACCCCTTTATGGGTTTCCTTTTTTCCGCGATTCATGTCCTTCCAGATATATCTTGTCCTTTTAACCTATACTGTGTATATATACATCCTTATGATACCTGTTTTTTTTCCGTGTCTGTTCCTATCAACTATTGCTTTTCCTCTTTTCCTTTATCAGCAGTTTCACCCTCTCTTAGTTCCCAATGTACTTGTTTCTACCTCCCATGCGATACAGACCGATTCGGTCTGATTGGATGTCCTTTGTCGTTTCCTTGGGTTTCCCCCCTTTTTCCTTTTCCCCTTCCTTTTTCTCCCTTTTTCTCCCAATCGTTGCTATATTGTGGCTTTCCCTGCTGTTTGTAACCTCCCCTCCCTAGATGCTTTCCCATTTTCTCCTCACACAGTTTCGCGAGCATTTCCTTATGCATACAGACAGGCAGTAATAATATGCATACAGACAGGCGGTAAATTTCGATAGAAGATGGGAAAATCTGGAAATATGGAGTATGTTTTCGGATGTGCTAGAAGACAAATGGAAAGGAATATCAAAATAATGGTCACATTTGATATAATTACGATTTTGCAGATCAACATTTTGAACCTCGATGCGGCCTTTCCCAAGGATTTATCAGTAGCCCCAACAGTATTCTTTTGGGGCTTATAATTAAGATCATTAGCTCAGTAATCTTTCATTAATAAGTCTATTTAACCTCAAATATTTGTTTCTGTTCTTTACATATCCTGTTCTTTCCTTCTTCCCCAGATGTGGCACCATCAATGACATTTCAAACCCCATAATTACTCTTTGCTGCAAGGGGATGGAGGGTCGTTATGCCAGTGTGGTTATTCCTGGACGCTCAGAGTATCTCACCCTGTGTGAAGATGAGGTCTATGGGGTGGCACCAAGCAAGGAACCTCATGTCTACTGGTAGCACCTTGTTACATTTCTATCAATACCCTAAAACCCTGAGAAATCATCCAAGGAAAGTAGCAACAAGAAGCCATAGAGTTTACTAAATATAACCAAGAAACTAGATGCATTCTCTAAATACACAAATAATTTGATTAAATCTTCTCAACATGAGGTAGACATTGTCACATTTTGTATGGTATATAAAACCTGACCTGTTGGAGGAGTGGAGTTGAGAAGCCCTTTTTATAGACCATACAAAATGTGACAATGTCAACAGATGCAGTCACAATTATTAGAACTCTTGCCTGTTTTCAGTTTGAATAGGACTGCAGGGACCCCCATCTGTGTTAATCCGATGGGCCATTAAGAATCTCACAGAAATGTTGAAGTAATGTTGAGTCATTTACTGTGAGATTGCCCCAGAATTTCCCAGGCAAGAGTTCTAATAATTGTGACTGCATCTGTTGACATTGTCACATTTTGTATGGTCTATAAAAGGGGCTTCTCAACTCCACTCCTCCAACAGGTCAGGTTTTATATACCATACAAAATGTGACAATGTCTACCTCATGTTGAGAAGATTTAATCAAATTATTTGTGTATTTAGAGAATGCATCTAGTTTCTTGGTTATATTTAGTAAACTCTATGGCTTCTTGTTGCTACTTTCCTTGGATGATTTCTCAGGGTTTTAGGGTATTGATAGAAATGTAACAAGGTGCTACCAGTAGACATGAGGTTCCTTGCTTGGTGCCACCCCATAGACCTCATCTTCACACAGGGTGAGATACTCTGAGCGTCCAGGAATAACCACACTGGCATAACGACCCTCCATCCCCTTGCAGCAAAGAGTAATTATGGGGTTTGAAATGTCATTGATGGTGCCACATCTGGGGAAGAAGGAAAGAACAGGATATGTAAAGAACAGAAACAAATATTTGAGGTTAAATAGACTTATTAATGAAAGATTACTGAGCTAATGATCTTAATTATAAGCCCCAAAAGAATACTGTTGGGGCTACTGATAAATCCTTGGGAAAGGCCGCATCGAGGTTCAAAATGTTGATCTGCAAAATCGTAATTATATCAAATGTGACCATTATTTTGATATTCCTTTCCATTTGTCTTCTAGCACATCCGAAAACATACTCCATATTTCCAGATTTTCCCATCTTCTATCGAAATTTACCGCCTGTCTGTATGCATATTATTACTGCCTGTCTGTATGCATATTATTACTGCCTGTCTGTATGCATATTATTACTGCCTGTCTGTATGCATATTATTACCGCCTGTCTGTATGCATATTATTACCGCCTGTCTGTATGCATATTATTACCACCTGTCTGTATGCATATTATTACTGCAGCCTGTCTGTATGCATATTATTACTGCAGCCTGTCTGTATGCATATTATTACCGCCTGTCTGTATGCATATTATTACTGCAGTGTATGGGGTATGTGGCATCCTGTATAACAAACTCTGCACATATTGATTTTTTTAGCTAAAACAGTAATTAGCCGATTTCTGTACATGGAAGGTTTTTCTCTGTCTGTGTAATGGCGCTGTGACCACTGTGCGTAGGTGGTGGCAAAGGAGATAACCTGTATTAATATTTCTATTACCAATATACCTTTATCTTCATGGAGCCAATATATAATTACATAGTAGATGAGTTTGAAAAAAGACATACTTTTTGTCCATCAAGTTCAACATATGCTAGATTTACACGACAGATACTTTATCCAATATCTGTATTTACAGTATATTGATCCAGAGGGAGGCAAACAAAAAAACCCAGTGACATCATCTAAAGATATTTCATAAGGGGAAAAAAAAATCCCTTCCTGACTCCAAATTTTGGCAATCAGATTACTCCCTGGATCAAAATACTTACCAAGTATACTTATTTGGTATATCCCTGTATACCTTTCCTTCTTTCCTTGGGATGAATAGAAAGTAGGACAAAGGAAGGAACATGCTGGTACTCACATAGGGTTGTTGTTGTCTGCAGAGTTTCCGACACGGACCTCGGCATCTAACAGACGCTCACTGCAGCAGTCCTGCCTGTTCACTATAACAATTGTATCTATCTTAATGGTTTGCTTCATGTCCAGCCTCCACCAGGGATCTTGCTCATACTTGGTGTGGGAGCAGGGGTGTAGATATGCATTACTCTCTTTGTTGCCATCAATAGCTCGATCAGCAGTACCTGCTACAGTAGCTCCACCAACCTCAGGTGATAGAGCATAGATGTAAGTGGAGCTTTGATTGGCTTCTACCGGTCTTGCTAAATTTGGCCCTAAAAAGAAAACCGGTTATTTTAGACTGGTAACTATTCCAACAGAAGACAGGCACACACACAAATACACACAGAGCTGGGACTGATGTAGTAGCTTCATTGGTAAAGGACTTCAATTCTTTTGTCCGCAGCCCGGGAAACCCTTTTACTGATAGAATTCCATCTCTGCGGGATCCTTTTTATATACAGAAAGAGGCCGTGTCGAGATTAGGAGTGGAAGGATTGTAAATGGGCGCTCATGTTTAGAATAGGAGTTTTACCAAATGTGAATAACACGTGATTAGTGCACAAATCTTTAAATTAACGAATGTGTCATCAATTCGTGACAATGAAGCAAATTAAACCAATACTTCATACATAAATAAAGTGTACTGAAATTGAATAAAGTGAAAAATACACAAATAATAAATCACCACAAATGTGAATAACACGTGATTAGTGCACAAATCTTTAAATTAACGAATGTGTCATGAATTCGTGACAATGAAGCAAATTAAACCAATACTTCCTACATAAATAAAGTGTACTGAAATTGAATAAAGTGAAAAATACACAAATAATAAATCACCACAAATGTGAAAAAAAACGTGTAATAGTATTTGTTAAGCAGCTTAATCAACCATTTTTTGACCGTTTCTACATTGATGTACGATTTCTTCCAGATAAGGGGAGCGCCGATGTTCACAACGTGGATATGTGGAAACACAAAAATATATATGTACAATATTGGAGCCTTAAGGTAGTGGGTGAGGGATAAATCAAGAGGTAAGTATTACACTCACAAATTCCCTATAGTACAGTAGTTGGGCATGTCAGAGATCCAATCTCTCTCTGACATGAGCAGATGTGGTAAACATTACTAAAATAAATGTAATACAATGTGTATTAATACAATATGTATCAAATTGTTTTAGTAATGGTTATTATAATTGTGCTGCTGGGATTTCCACATGTCAGTACTGTATGGTATACATAACCATCTACCCTCTGGAAGAAATCGTACATCTCGTGATTAGCCAGAGTAGCCTTCTCATCAGGAACCAGGCTTAACCTTTGTAAACATTTTATTTTAAAGGATCCATGATTTTTCATCAGCGGGTCAAACATAGCGGCCTATTCAGGTAGGTTCGATAAGATCACTGCCGTATCGATCGGCTCGGCGTGTTCCTACCAGCCGGTCTGACATTTGTGTTAACACGGCATACAGAAAGAGTTATCGCAAGTCAGATACCGTTCGGTAGGAAAATGCTTTACCGATCGGGATAGCTGTGTCTTTAGCTGTGACTTTCTCAGAGTTCTGCCTGTGCGATCTCCCTGCACAGAGAGAGCTGCATCTCCCTGCACAGCTCTTATGTATTAATATTTCTATTACCAATAAATCTTTATCTTCATGGAGCCAGTATATAGTTACATAGTAGATGAGTTTGAAAAAATACATACTTTTTGTCCATCAAGTTCAACCTATGCTAGATTTACACGACAGATACTTTATCCAATATCTGTATTTACTGTATATTGATCCAGAGGGAGGCAAACAAAAAACCCCAGTGACATCATCTAATGATATTTTATAAGGGAAAAAAAAAATCCCTTCCTGACTCCAAATTTTGGCAATCAGATTACTCACTGGATCAACATCCTTCCCATGTTTACTTATTTGGTATATCCCTGTATACCTTTCCTTCTTTCCTTGGGATGAATAGAAAGTAGGACAAAGGAAGGAGCATGCTGGTACTCACACAGGGTTGTTGTTGTCTGCAGAGTTTCCGACACGGACCTCGGCATCTAACAGACGCTCACTGCAGCAGTCCTGCCTGTTCGTTATAACAATTGTATCTATCTTATTGCTCTGCTTCATGTCCAGTCTCCACCAGGGATCTTGCTCATACTTGGTGTGGGAGCAGGGGTGTAGATAGGCATTACTCTCTTTGTTGCCATCAATAGCTCGATCAGCAGTACCTTCTACAGTAGCTCCACCAACCTCAGGTGATAGAGCATAGATGTAAGTGGAGCTTTGATTGGCTTCTACCGGTCTTGCTAAATTTGGCCCTAAAAAGAAAACAGGTTAGTTTAGACTGGTAACTATTCCAACAGAAGATAGGCACACACACAAATACACACTGAGCTGGGACTGATGTAGTAGCTTCATTGGTAAAGGACTTCAATTATTTTGTCCACAGCCCAGGAAACCCTTTTAATGATGGAATTCCATCTCTGCGGGATTCTTTTTATATGCAGAAAGAGGCCGTGTCGAGATTAGGAGTGGAAGGATTGTAAATGGGCGCTCATGTTTAGAATAGGAGTTTTACCAAATGTGAATAACACGTGATTAGTGCACAAATCTTTAAATTAACGAGTGTCATCAATTCGTGACAATGAAGCAACTTAAACCAATACTTCCTACATAAATAAAGTGTACTGAAATTGAATAAAGTGAAAAATACACAAATAATACATCACCACAAATTTGAATAACACGTGATTAGTGCACATATCTTTAAATTAACGAATGTGTCATGAATTCGTGACAATGAAGCAAATTAAACCAATACTTCCTACATAAATAAAGTGTACTGAAATTGAATAAAGTGAAAAATACACAAATAATACATCACCACAAATTTGAATAACACGTGATTAGTGCACAAATCTTAAAATTAACGAATGTGTCATGAATTCGTGACAATGAAGCAAATTAAACCAATACTTCCTACATAAATAAAGTGTACTGAAATTGAATAAAGTGAAAAATACACAAATAATAAATCACCACAAATGTGAAAAAAAACGTGTAATAGTATTTTTCTAAGCAGCTTAATGAACCATTTTTTGACCGTTTCTACATTGATGTACGATTTCTTCCAGATAAGGGGAGCGCCGATGTTCACAATGTGGAAACACAAAAATATATATGTACAATATTGAAGCCTATAAGGTAGTGGGTGAGGGATAAATCAAGAGGTAAGTATTACAATCACAAATTCCCTATAGTACAGTAGTTGGGCATGTCAGAGATCCAATCTCTCTCTGACAGGAGCAGATGTGGTAAACATTACTAAAACAAAAGTAATACAATGTGTATTAATACAATATGTATCAGATTGTTTTAGTAATGGTTATTATAATTGTGCTGCAGGGATTTCCACATGTCAGTACTGTATGGTATACATAACCATCTACCCTCTGGAAGAAATCGTACATCTCGTGATTAGCCAGAGTTGCCTTCTCATCAGGAACCAGGCTTAACCTTTGTAAACATTTTATTTTAAAGGATCCATGATTTTTCATCAGAGGGTCAAACATAGGGGCCTATTCAGGTAGGTTCGATAAGATTACTGCCGTTTCGATCGGCTCGGCGTGTTCCTACCAGCCGGTCTGACATCTGTGTTAACACGGCATACAGAAAGAGTTACGGTAGGAAAATGCTTTACCGATCGGGATAGCAGTGTCTTTAGCTGTGACTTTCTCAGAGTTCTGCCTGTGCGATCTCCCTGCACAGAGAGAGCTGCATCTCCCTGCACAGCTCTTACAGGTTATCTCCCTGCACAGAGAGAGCTGCGTCTCCCTGCACAGCTCTTACAGGTGATCTCCCTGCACAGAGAGAGCTGCGTCTCCCTGCACAGCTCTTACAGGCAATCTCCCTGCACAGAGAGAGCTGCATCTCCCTGCACAGCTCTTACAGGCCATCTCCCTGCATGGAGAGAGCTGCATCTCCCTGCACAGCTCTTACAGGCAATCTCCCTGCACAGAGTGCTGCATCTCCCTGCACAGCTCTTACAGGCCATCTCCCTGCATGGAGAGAGCTGCATCTCCCTGCACAGCTCTTACAGGCCATCTCCCTGCATGGAGAGAGCTGCATCTCCCTGCACAGCTCTTACAGGCGATCATACTGTTTTTATTTACATTTTATTAACATATTACTGAAGCAGGGGGTCCCTGGACCTGACCCCCATTAATTTTAGGTCTGGGCACTCAGGCCTCTGTAGGGGGTGCTGGTATCTCCGCAAAGTTTAAATGTCCCTGTTACGTGACGCAGGAGAATTTTTTGAAGTGAAACTTCTTTAGCGGCGTGAATGCAGTTGATTGAGGCGGAAGTCAATGGTGACGGAAATGACATCACTCCTGGCAGAAGAGGCCGTCAGTGTTGCCAGCTTCCCCGAAAAGGAATCACCACTGGACACCCCCCCCCCCCCCCCCACCGTGTCACCTCTCACAGCCAAAAAGGGTATTTTGTAACATTTGGTGGAGAATGCGGGCACCCACATTATATGTCTGAGGGTATAAAACTACTTCAAACTCACCATGGAGGAAGTTGTCAAGGCGTTGCTCCAGTCTGCACAGCAGCAGGCTATCGCTGCACAACAGCAGGCTATCGCTGCCCAACAGCAGGCTATCGCTGCCCAGCAGCAGGCTATCGCTGCACAACAGCAGGCTAACGCTGCTCAACAGCAGGCTATCGCTGCACAACAGCAGGCTATCGCTGCACAACAGCAGGCTATCGCTGCACAACAGCAGGCTAACGCTGCTCAACAGCAGGCTATCGCTGCACAACAGCAGGCTAACGCTGCTCAACAGCAGGCTATCGCTGCACAACAGCAGGCTATCGCTGCACACCAGCAGGCTATCGCTGCACAACAGCAGGCTATCGCTGCACAACAGCAGGCTATCGCTGCACAACAGCAGGCTACCGCTGCACAACAGCAGGCTATCGCTGCACAACAGCAGGCTATCGCTGCACAACAGCAGGCTATCGCTGCACAACAGCAGGCTATCGCTGCACAACAGCAGGCTATCGCTGCAAAACGGCAGGCTATCGGTGCACAACGGCAGGCTATCGCTGCACAACAGCAGGCTATCGGTGCACAACGGCAGGCTATCGCTGCACAACAAGAAACTTACTTTACACAGCAGCAGGCGAACGCTGCCCAACAGCAAGTTGCCGCTGCAGCTACCGCTGCACTGCAAGAGACTAACACTATCCAACAGCAGGCTACCACTGCAGTTATCGCTGCCCAACAGCAGGCTACCACTGCAGTGATTGCTGCCCAACAGCAGGCTACCACAGCAGTTACCGCTGCCCAACAGCAGGCTACCACTGCAGTGATCGCTGCCCAACAGCAGGCCACCACAGCAGTTATCGCTGCCCAACAGCAGGCTACCGCTGCAGTGATTGCTGCCCAACAGCAGGCTACCACTGCAGTGATCGCTGCCCAACAGCAGGGTACCACTGCAGTTATCGCTGCCCAACAGCAGGCTACCACTGCAATTATCGCTGCATATAGTTATGCCCCAACGATTCAAAGAGGGAGGGTATAGTAATAAAAATATCAAGACAGCTTATAAAAGAGCAAAATACTCTCCACGAGCAAACCTCCTCACAGATGAAACACCAAAAACTGAGGAAAAGGTAATACGCTTTGTTGGTACGTACAACAAACAGTGGCATTTGGCAAGGGAGGTTCTCCATAAGCATTGGCACATACTTCGGGCGGACGAGGATATCAGAGAAGTGATTCCTACCTACCCATCTATGGTGCGTAGAAGAGCTAAAAATCTTAAAGATATCCTAGTCCACAGCCACTACATGGAGACACCAACACGAACATGGCTACCACCTAAACCACTAGGCAGCTACTCATGCCAACACTGTAAAGCGTGCCAACATATCACTACCACTAAAACCTTCCAAAACTGGAATAACTCAAAAACCTACCTAATCAGAAAATTCATCAGTTGCCAAAACTTTGGAGTCATATACCAAGGACTCTGTAAATGTGGTAAAATCTAGATTGGCAAAACGAAATGACAATTCAAACAGCGTGTCCTAGAACACATAGGCAACATACGCAACGTTGTGGACATGCCAGTGGCAAGACATCTAAACTCCTGCCAAAATGGAAACCCAAAATCCATTTTGTTTACAGGCATGGACCAATTTTCTTTAGGCCCAAGGAGAGGTGACATAGATACAGTGCTTCTACAGAAGGAAGCTCGCTGGATATATACCCTACAATCATTAACACCTAGAGGCCTCAATGAAGGTTTTGTTTATAGCCCATTCATTTACCAATTCTATCAGTCCTAACCAGGCATTGATACACCAAATATGCCAAACCAGTCAAATAAGGTGCGCTCTGTCCATCTTCTGGGCACGGATCTCTCTGTCCCAGCTGCCAACTATATATACATTAATGACTGTCTATAACGAAAGTGAGTCAAAGAAAGATACAATCACACAGACATTTATTCAGTCTATTTACTTTATTCATCACATTATACAATATGATAGTGATATATAAAGTGAGAGGCACTATCCATTACAATACCTACTAGACAAGTCTAAACACTGTATAGCAATTTGCAATCTAGACTACAGCAGCATGGCACAAGATCTAACAGACTATGAGAGAACACAAGGTCACATTGCTGGCTAAGATTACCACTACAGACCAGCCCCCCAGTGCGCATGCGCTAACCTCCAGGGGTTACATTAGTTTAAAGCCGAGTGCTATAAATACTCTACTGAAACATGGGACACCCCCCGCAGACTGGCCTTGAGAAAGCTTATCGCGTCGGCGCGGCATCACACAGTGAAGTGCACGCGCTGAGCCTCCGTTCATTCACACTGACTCTATCCAAACAGGAGAGTCAGCGTGGCTCAGCTGCCTGCACAGCTACGGGCTCAACACAGACCTGACGATCTTGCGAGCCAATTCATTTGGGAACGATTACATCTATCTGGCATAATACTTTTAACTATACTACCAGGGACTACTGTATTGCTAATAACCTATCACATTATTAAATTAAAGCATTATACTTATTTCATTAGCAACCAGTCTCCGAAACAGACATTAACCTCTGAAGTGCCAGCTACACACCAAGTATGGAGTAGCATAACACCGTTTAGGATAAGGCTTTTTATTACTAACATCTAACCTGTAAAGATCCTATAAGGTGTTATACTTAGCAGACATCTGCAGTGCCTCTGTTAAACCAGTGTTAATCCTCTGAGTACTAGTGCGAATTAGAGATCTGCATTTATCAGATCCCAAGTTCTCACAATTTTACATTTATTCTCTAGCACTCAAGCATAATTAGTCTTTAATTAGCGCGAGTGATCACGTGTTGGTGCACAACTACCTATGATTGCATTATACAATCTCATCACAATACTGGCTGCACATTACAGCAGCAAAGTAGAAGGTCTCAGATAAAGGTGCACCAAACAAGTGCTCAACACTGTGGCACTACATATCTGGTCATCACTTTCATTCCCACTCCAACCAATCCCTAGATGACCATTGTATATGAGGAATACTAGGGCCAGTGAATTTCTTAACACTGGACATAGTTATCCATTCAACACTCCTCTGGAGTAAACTACCCCAAGAGTTCACTGAAACACTTGGTACTATTTAATAAATGTTTTAAACCCCATTGTTTTAACGAGTTCATCAATAAAAGTATTTTAATTATTTCCATCATCTCACATAGGAATAGAGTGCTATATAGGGGTTCTGTTCATCTTCAGTGTTTCTTTGATCTTTGTTTGTAAAGAAATGATGATGCCAGCATTCGCCAAACGGATAAATGTGTAGACCAATAATTATTTGATGAGCGTGAATTGTAGAGATTACATGAATAAAAATGTATTTATTTTACCTGCAAAGCTAATTTGTAATTTGGCTCATTCGAAAAAAGTCAATTAATTTAACTAAATGTAATATTTTTGCATGCTTTTAATAAGTTCTCCACCGCACCAAACTCAATAAGATCTTCTCTTTATTGCCAAAACATGAAAACATCCATCTGAATGTTCTTACCTCCAGGCGGCTGACAGCAGGACTGAGCCCATCCAAAGACTGCATAAGCAAACAGAAGCACAAAGAACTTCATCCTAATGTGAGGGAAATAGTTACATTTGTGACAGTTACTAAAATTGCATATCTTACCTTTACCTTCATGGGGCATTTACACTACACACTGAAGACACGCCATATTTGTATTAGTTTAAGTAACATTTATGTTTAACTATTTTTCTTAAATATTACTATGTTTTAGACGCACAAAACCTGAACAAAATGTTTATCAGAAATATTTTATTTCCAGTGTCTTTCCATTAGGTATTAAAATGTATTAATTACTTCTGGCATTGCGACCATGCAATTGCTTGTTAAACAATCACATGGTTGCGACCTGCACCCCATGTCAGGGATGGGACATGACGTCCTTCTCTTCCTTTCAGATCTCCCCCAAAAATACAATGATGTTCTGTGATTGGCATTAGTGCCGCCAGAGTACTGGTCCTGAAGAGTCCCGAGGATGTCAGGACGACACTATAAAGGTTATATTAGTCAGCAGGAATGGTTCATACCAACTGTAGTGAGATTGTTAAAATGGAGATTAGGTTTGATATTCTTTGGCAATATGAATATACAAACCCTTCACCTGAGCAAAAAGATTAGCTAAAGCAATAGTAATGTTTGGAAATAATGAATGATTTATAGGCTGTGACAGGGAGTGTGATTTCATAGTGTCTTGTTTACCTGTGATGGAAATGCTGAAAACCCCAGTAGTGCTTCTCACATTTCAAGAAGATTTAAAAACAATACAATAAAGATCACTGAAGGAGCACCCCTTACCCGAATCCTTCCTTATATCTGCCCTTCCTAATGAACCATCGATCTTCATGTATCTATATCCTGTACTTCCTCTTGTTCGCCCTGTCTCCACACATCACTTAGATTGTAAGCTCTTCGGGACAGGGACTTCTTTTCTTAATGTCTACTTTTATATAAGAATCGCTTATTCCTGCTATGTTACGTGTGTTAATGCTGTAAAGCGCCATGTACATGCATGGCGTTATATATAAATAAAGATATACATACAGTGCATACATCCCATTTCTCTTTCCACATTACCCATTATGTCAGCGATGTGCCCATCAGTTCCTCTTAATTCTCTTGTGCCCTCCCTGCTCTCCTCATTGCCCCCAAACTCTTCAGCTGACTCTTCGGTCTCTTTATGATCTCTCCTGTGTTCCTCAGTCTGCCACATTACCTCTTATCTTTTCCCATTCCTGATACTGTTGCATGCAGGTCATGGTAACATTGTGTTTGTATGTAAGGTAGGAGGCAGGTTTAAGTTTAAGACAACTGTCACTCAAGCCTCTTAAATCTCTCTGTATTTTAAACATTACTAAACAAACACTGGTCTACTTTAACAGCAGCTGATGTCATTTTTGGAGTCTTTTTGTTTGCTTTTAGTAATGTCTTAGGAATAAATAAATCAATAGTATTCTTATAGTATCTGTAAAAAAAAAATTAACATCAATATTTCCCTCACTAAAAAAAATAGATTTTATCATGTAAATAAAGTAATATACAGATGTAGCAAATGTTATTGCACCCGCAGATAGCACAGAATATCGCAGAGTATCCAATCATTACTCGCCAGCGAGTGCAAAACCCTTTGCTGCATCTGTACATATAGTTTGTCCCACATGGTTAATGTTAGAAGAGACCAAAAAATACCAGTACAGCTAAGCAGATTGTATAATCAGCAGGATGAAGAGTACTCACCTTAATTCTCTCTCACACCTCTGCAGCACTGGGCTGAAAGCTGGTCTTATATACAGGTAACTTCCATTATCCTCACCTTGTACCTCCCACTTATTGTAATATTCTCTGCCCTACACTTTCTTCAGAAATATTTGTTTTCCGAGGAAATGGGGATTTATTTGACATCTGATCTTTATCTTTGACTGTCCCTGTTTTTCTTTTTCAAGTTATTTACTGAACACAATGGGGATTATTCATTAAACCACAATAGTGCCGATCTGGGCATGGTCACAGAGAAAATCCTGTTGAAGTCTTCAGGCAATAGTGCCCCAATCTGTACTCTAGCAGTTTAATTAATAACCTCCCCCCCCCCCCGGTGAGTTCAGATTATAGAGTGTTGGTTCAATCACTACTTTATTACCTGCTTTAGTAACATAGAATAAAAGAAGGCACAAGGACAGTATCTACATTCAATAATACATTGTCAGGGAAATATACCTGTCATGGGAGACCAGGTTATTTGCACCTTTTTACAGGGATCATTCATTGAGCAAAACAAGGTAATGAAATAAATTGTAATTTATTCGGCACAAATTCGCTTACACACAATGATACACAAAATAGTGACAAAAAGACACACTTACTTTGGGACTGGGGTTGAAAACTAGACTTTCCTAGGTGCAGGGAACCCTACGGGAGAGTTTTACCCTGACCACCGCTAGTTTTTCTTCTGAGAACTCCTGACCGCAAGTTATTCTAAATCTCCTGGAACTCAAATCGGCATAAAATCCCAGCCGCGTTCGCTACATTCGATTGGCTCACAGATTCTTATACTATTTTCAGTTTAATTCACAAAACTGAGCAGCCAATCAATGCATGGGAACTACCCAAAGCAGCCAATCAGAGCCAAGCCGGCTAGAAAAGCCAGGTCAGGGGGAAAACTGAAATAGCCAAGAGACATGCGCAAGCCTGCCACCTCCCTCCCTGGCTATCTCAATGCCATCTGCTGGGCAGGCTCCACCAGGTCTGGCTGAACAAGTGGCATCCCAGAGGACTGCCATTGATCTCCGGACCTGGTACTCCACCTTTCCCCGCTGACCAAATACTATTCACACCTCTATGCATCCTCTGGTTGCTTTGAACTGCAATGTCCAGCAGACTTACGGGCGGCGCCTATGGGTGAGCTCGGGCTGCCTGTTTGAATATCGGTTCCGAATGTAAAAAGCACATTGCATTATAGTAAAGTTTATTTCAATACACTTCTGAGTCTCTGGGTACAGGGGACAGAAATGGAAAAATGTTGTAGTTTTATTTCTATCTGACGTATTCCCCACACACTTTCCCTGTGACTCAGTCTGGACTCTCATAGTCTCCCCTCAACCTTATATATGGTGGGATACCAACAAACCCTATACTGGTTGTGGGTCACCTTGGCACTAGCTGGGGTACCCCCCTTAACCGAGGGATTCCCTCAGCTACAGGAATACATGTTTTATCCCTGTGCCCCATTCTCCTTTCTGGGCTGTGCTGAAGTAGGGTACCCTAGTGGTGAGTCGCGCCGGGACAATGTGCCTACATGTATCCGAGAATCATGCATGATTCAAGGGTACATTTTTAGGGGAACCGACAACTCTGGACCCCAACCTCCTAGGCACATTCTGACAACGGTTCCTCCACAAACCCCCCCCCCCCTTGAAACTCATCCCCTAGCAATCCCTGCTTGAATGCATGCCCAGAAAGGTAAAAACACAAAAAATAAGTTTATTACATACAGTATAACACAGTGATAAAATGTAACTGGGTCTAAGAGCTGACCATCTGGGACCCTTATACATGGATCAGGGGTAACCAAAACGGGCATGACCTTTATTGAAGAGCCTGGTTACCCCCTCCCATCACACCTCCCCCTCAAGATGAAGGTTCCAGAACAGTCACTATATCAGGTTGCTTGCGGAGCCTGAAAAAGTTGAGGTTTCATGGTAGGACAGAGTCTTTCTGGCTGGTACAGTCCTTCAGCATGTTGGGATTCCTTGTCCCCTCCATGGTCCACGTCCATCAGGATCTGGTGTAGCAACACACTTTACCTCCCCCCCCCCCCGTCACCCGAGGTATCCACCCCTTGGGTTGGGAACATTGACCACTGGTGTCACAAAAGGCTGCAGGGGCTTAAGGCTGCTGACTGAAACAAAGCACGACCGTAGCTCTTGAGCTGCCGATCCATCCTCTGGGAACCAGGCTGCCAGCACCCATGCCCTCTGCTCGGTCATCTTAGTCAGGGGGTCTGTCAGGACATTGTAGCGGGTCACTAAATCCCTATAGTACTGCTGCGTGTCCATGATCTCCCTGTCTACCCTTTCCCTCCCCATCAAGACCCTGTAAGCAGTCTGATGGAGGGGCTGCTGAACACTGGGGTCTACTGGGTGATCAGTCCACTGGGTCCCGCTTGGCTCCCTCATAACAGGGACCCTCTGTCTCCCTGACAATAATAAAAAAGATTCAACTACCGGTGCTCCTGGTTCAGGATTCTCTGTGATGATCCAGCTTACAATGGAAAGTATAAGAAACAGGGCTCCACGGAATTTTCAAGATAAATTTATTGCCAACAAATTGACTGACGTTTCGGCAACAATTGGCCTTTTTCAAAGCAGAATGGCCATTCTGCTTTGAGAAAGGCCAATTGTGGCCGAAAATTCAGTCAATTTGTTGGCAATAAATTTATCTTGAAATTCCGTGGAGCCCTGTTTCTTATACTTTCCATTGTCTCCCCCTGCTCCACAGAGACTTCTCTATATTTCCAAGGGACCACTACCTGGTCCCTTGCTGCCTCTGCACTAGCCAGAGCTCCTGTGGCTGGTACCAAGGCAAAACGCATACTATGGTCCCCAGGCAGATCGGCATCTACCTGCACCATATACAAACGCACAGACCACTCCAACCTGTAGCTCGCAGCATCACGGACCGTACACACAAAAAGTGTGTGGCACGTGCACAGTGTTTGCACAGGTGCGTGTGCATGCGCACAAGCGCCAACTATAGAACGCCTTACAAAGTACCAACAGTAAAATACACACAAGGAAATGAACCGTCTGTACAGTGGGATCAGAATATACATGGCTACATTAGATGTCCGTATTAAAGTATAGCATGGGTAACCATCTTGAAGGGAGGGGCAACCAGAGGGCTTAACATTTTATGTACGTGCCAGGCTGCCCCTACCGTCCCAGTAATAAAGCACACCCATCACTTTAACTTCCAGTTTACTTGGATCACTGTTGTAAAAATACAATGGTTGTGACCCTAGATGCCCCGAGCCTTATTTATTTTGCATAAAAATCTTTGGACATACATACTTTTTCTTTCCTTGCCTTGTTCTTTTCCAACATATTGCTTAATGCAGAAGTAATTGCTTAATTAGAGAACATTAATCACTTTTTGCAAAACCTACTTCTGTAGTTCTGTAACGGCCCCATTGACTTGTCCACTTTCAAAGCCTGTCCTATCTCCTCATGGCTCTTTACCAGAGCCAGTGGTAGCTGTCTCCATCCACTCCCCTAAGGGAGTGAATAATAGTGCCTGATCAGATTTGCACTTTTCTGGGAGACCAGTCTTTCTCAAGGGGTAGATACACCAACAACTACATTTAGGAAGTGCAGGACCTTAAGTACAGAGGAGCAAGGTCTAAGGCCTTAGCCCATGATTGGGCAGAAGACAGGCCTTAGTCCACCTCCTCCCCTGTCACTCAAGGCAACTGCTTAGTGTGGGGAAAACCCAGGATCATTGGTCCTGACACTGCCTGCACT